>JAKGSA010002767.1:0-13503 GCA_033558755.1 Philaethria dido
TGTATTATTTAAAAAAATATTAGCAGTCTGCACTCCTCTATATAAAGTATAAGTGAGCCAAGTTTCGTTAAAAGGGGTCTAAAGTTTTTGCTTTACGTATCTTTCTTATCCTAAGAGGAGATTAATACTTTAAAAATATTAAAAATGTCATATAGTTTTTAACCGTATTTTTTATGTGTTACCGCATAACTTTTTACTGGGTGAACCAATTTTGATGACTTTCTTTATATGATAGCTAAAATTTCTGATGTGATAATTAAGATCTGACAAGTAATTTTTAGATTATTCGTAATAATTTTTTTTTTGACACTTTATTTGAAGTAGATTTTCTTTTTTGTTAAAATATTGACTTAGCCTACTTAACAAAATGCGGCGTTGAGTTTTACAACTCAGCAATCACAAAGCAATCAATTCAGCGGAAAGAAAGAAACAGAAACAAAAATTTTAAGAGAACGGAGTGTCTTAACACGTCGGTTCTCAGGTTCCCTCTGTCTATGTTGCTATGTGATACAACGTGAAGCAATAAGACTTTTTTTTAGCTTCATGCTCTATCCCGCACATAGCAGGGTAGGCAGAGGGAACCAGAGAACCTAGTGTTAAGACACTCCGTTCTCTTTCAACAATTCCGTTCCCTTAACAAAAAAAGACTTACTCTAACAATAATCCTATCACTCGCATGAGCAGCGATCATGTGGTCAGCGTGTGTGGTGTGTGCTCTTAAAGCTACCACCAGCTGGAAGTGCCTCTGGTCAGGGTTTGGACGACCTTTCTTCCTCATGTTGTTATTCGTTGTTTCTGCGAAGTGTAATCTCCCTACGGTTACCTTTGCGCCTTCTCGACGTAGTTCTATACTGTAAATTAAAAAAAAAAAAAAATTCGTTTTTTTTTTTTAAATTCACGCTGTCTCCCGTACATAGCAGGGTAGGCAGAGGGAACCAGAGTACCTAGTGTTAAGACACTCCATTCTCTTTCAACAATTCCGTTCCCCATTTTCCGCTGAATTGAGGCATTGCGTGTTGAGTGGCGAAACTCAACGCCGCGCTTTGTTTTGTTACCAAACCCAAGAAATAAAAATACAAAATTTCACATTTCATCCAATTTATACTGTTTTATACTGCTCCATCCACATAATTTTCAACAAAAAAATGTTCAAAGTTTTCTCTCCACATATAAATAAGGTAAATCGAATCTAATCCAAGAGTTAAGCGTATAAAAATTAATAAAATATTACAAAAACCGTTGGGAACTTCACGCTGTATCCCGCACACAGCGGGGTAGGCAGAGGGAACCTGAGAACCTAGTGTTAAGACACTCCGTTCTCTTTCAACAAATCCGTTCCCCACTTTCCGCCAGATTGAGGAATTCAAAGCAATATTATTAACATAAAAATACTGATTAGTAATATTAATGGCTAGATTATATAATTTCTTTTTAATTTAAGGTCTTATTATAAAAAAAAACATATATCATATATGACAATAACTATTGATATCAATAAATATATGTTTAAAAATAACTTACGGGACAGGATGAAACGGCTTCTTGGTTCTGTCTGACTGACTTTGCTCAATTCTTACTTCTTGACTGGGATCTTCTGCCTGAAATTATAAACAGTTAGTTTTGAGCAAAAAAAATCAGTATTTTTTTTTTTTTTTTATTGATAACGGACGGCAAACGAGCAGAAGGACCACCTGATGGTAAGTGGTTACCTTTGCCCATGAACATCTACAACACCAGAGATGTTGTAGATGCGTTGCCGACCCAGAGGACACAGATAGAAGGGGAGGACAATGTAGTAGTCCGCTATCGGAACCACCACATTTTGGGGAAAGGATGGGTGGGAAAGGGGAAAACCTGGCTTACATGCCATCAAACCGGAACACATCGTAAGATATTTGGCGGTTCGTCTTTGACATGATAGTGGTCGCGAGCCAGACGGAGGACGAACCTCCTACCACCAAGCAAAAGTATACTAAATATGTTGAATGTATTAATTATGCCATGTATAATATCAAAAGACACATGTAAAATATGTATGAAACCTTTTATTTACAGGTATTTAATAAAAATTAACTAAAAATATCTAAATTTAAATTCTTTTCGTTGTTAGCATCTCTGTATGGAAATTATAAATATTGGTGTAGCTGGAAAAGAACGTATGGCTTAGTAGGCTAGAGTATTTAGACAGATTCCAAAGGACGTGGATTCATATACGTTTCTTAATCTTTCTTACTTTGAGTATGTGAACAGCAATTTAATTTTTTTTTTAGTTTCAAACTGTATCCCGCATATAGCAGGGTAGGCAGAGGGAACCAAAGAACTTAGTGTTAAGACACTTCGGTCTCGTTCAAAAATTTTGTTCCCCAAAAAAATATTTGCATATTTTATATTTATTAAATTAAATACCTTAACTCCATAAAAATGTAGACAGAAGTTACTAATCTTCTTAAACCCTTCATTGGTCTTTACGTAATGCGCGTCCCCTTGTATTTGTATCTGGCATGTCACTTGGAAGTGGTTCTTCTTCTGACAGACGAATGCTTCGTCTATTTGCGAGAAGTTGAAGCCTTTGTCTGCACCCACTATGTAGGATGGTGTTGGCCTGAAATAATTATACGGAGCTTCACGATTTATCCAATAGCAGTAGTCATAGAGAACCTAGTGTTAAAACACTCCGTTCTTCACTTTCCGCCAGAATATGATTGCGTGTTACGCAATGTCTCATATTCTGGCGGAAAGGGGAACTGGACGTCGCGATTTGTGTTGCCGGATCGGTGAAATATTTATAAAGTAGCTTCACCCTTTACTCCACATAGGAGAGTTAGAGAGAACCTAGTGTCGAGACACTACGTTCTCTAGTTTCCGCCAAAATTTGAGATATAGCGTGTTAAATGGCGAAATTCAATGCCGCGTTTGATTGCCAGAGCGGAAAAATCTAAATAGTTTAAATATAATTATTTCTCCGAGTGGGATTCGAACCCACAACTAGTCGCGTTTACAGTCGATGTCTCACTGCACCACGATGGCCTTACTATTTTTTTTTGGCTTCCGCTGTATCCCGCTCATGTCAGTGTCTGTGAGGCAGAGGAAACGTGAGAAAATAGTATTAAAATACTCTGTTTTACCAAAATTTCCATTCCCTACTTGCTGCCAAATTGAGGCATTGCGTATTCAGTGCCACGACATAACACCACAACAACACAATTTGCCTTGTTACCAGAGCAAGGAATTCATTTCCTGGAGTGGGATTCAAACCCACAATCTGACGTTTACAGTTGCACGCTTGTGCAGTTGCACGCTTGTGTCGTTGCGCCACGACCGGCCTCAATGGTGGTTTTTGTTTTTTTTTAATTTCATGCAGTATCCCGCATATAGCAGGGTAGGCAGAGGGAACCTGAGAATCTAGTGTTAAGACACTCCGTTCCCCATTTTCCTTTTATATTTTTATTTTTTCTATTAACATATTACAGTAAATACTAAATTTGAGATTCATACTTACAAAGGCTTCAAATTGCAATCATATAACGAATGCCACGCGTTTTGCTGGAAGTGAGCAAATCTGATACACTGTAGAGGAGTGTCGTCTCCCGCCTCCGAACCGTCCACTGAGGGTGGCGGGCGAACTACACTTTCCGGTGATAATGCCGCTAGAAATTTAAAAAATCGATTATAAGTCGAACTTTAGGTAATGTTTTTTATTAAAGTGAAAGTCGATTATGTTTTTTAAATTATACAAATATTTACAAAAAAGAAAAACGACTTAACACTAAAAATAAATAATTATTACTGGCTATATTATTATTATTATTATTATAAATAATCCAAACTACTCGTCAGATATTAACTTAATTTAAATGGGATCACATCAGAAGCTAGAATCTAGCTATCAGTCAAAAGTTATACGGTAATATATATTAAAATACAGTAGAATTGAAAATCTCCACCTTTTTTTGAAGTCGGTTAAACAAGATATATGCTTCATTTTTAAATGTCAAGACATGAGAAGAACTAAAAAAAATGAAATTCAGTGAAATTTTACTCATCCCTAATAATATTATTAATGTGAATGTAAGTTTGTTTGTTACGCATTCACGCCAAAACTACTCGACTGATTATCATGAAACTTTGTACATATATTCTTAGAAGAATTAAAAAAGACACAGTAAAAGAATATTTCAGCAGTCATGATTATTTGTCAAAAAAAAATAAAATCTATCTACTTCAAAGCCTTCAAATGGACGCATATACACACTATACACTATAGTATGTAGTATGGACTGCTATAAACCACGCGAGCAAAGCTGCGGGTAACAGCTAGTAACAGATATTTGTGTAATAAAGATCAGCAACTGTAAAAACACTTTTACAAAAAAATATTATTTACCTGGTTCACATTTAACTTGAGAATTGATATCCTGCGAATGTTTCCTCTTCTTGTTACTGGGTTCTTGTAGGTTTGTGTAAACTGGTGTCAACGTTTCGTGTCCCAAAGCCACCAACTGTGGATTTATCATTCCCTGCTCCAATTCCGGTAAATCTACCCTCATTTGATTGTACCGATTTTGATAAGAAATAGGATCGGATAGACCCAAATCATGACGAACTGATCGCAACCCCAATTCTACAATACTAGGATCTTGTGGTAATACTACTACATCGTTGAGATTACTTCTCAAGACTTCATGGTTGATGTTGTCTGTTTTTAGCTCTTCATAGATATAGTCGCCATTTTGTTGTAGTAGTTCGTGTGATGTGATATGGTCCGGTACTAACATGTAGTCAGTTCCTAGTACTGTTTGTGATACAGCGATTGTGTGGGAGACTTGAGTGTCTGGACTGTATGGGTTTTCTGAGCCCGAATCTGGCGGACTTTCTGGTAATTGGTGACCCCTGGATAAAAAAAATAAGTTTATTTTTAAAAAGCTGGTAAGTTTAGTTGTCGTTGATTGTTACTGCTACCTAGTTACTGTTGTGGATTATATTTCTATGAAGAATATTTAGTATATTATGATTTCATGCTTCTTTGTTATTTGGATGTCACATACCGTTATCTTTTCCGTTCATAAGCAGAATATTTCATATTTGAAAAAAATATTGAATGAAATTTTATGTACAAAGAACTTCAAACTTATATTGCGAAACAAAACTGTCTGACTGAGGCCATCGTGGCACAAATAGACAGCGTATGACTATTAACTCGATGGTTGTGTATTCGATACCCATTCAGAGAAATTGATCATTTTTCCGCTCCGTTAAGATAAAGCGCGGCGTTAAGTTCCACCACTGTCGCAACGCAATGTCTAAAATTCAGGCGGAAAGTAGAGTCTGTCTTGACACTAGGTTCTTTTTGAATATCTTGCTATGCAGGAAAAAAACTGTTTTTTTAACTGTTTCAATCGTTTCGGTATTTATTTACTTTTGTATAACTAATATTTATTAGCTTTTTTTTATCTTTACGCTGTATCCCGCATTTAGCGGGGTAGGCAGAGGGAATCTGAGAACTTAGTGTTAAGACACTCCGTTCTCTTACAACAATTCCGTTCCCCACTTTCCACCGAATGGCGGTGGAATATTTATTAGTTGAAAGTAAATTACCCAATACAGCGTGCATCTATGGGTTGCGGCGGGTAGCATCCTTCGCCGACAGAGGCCATGCACGCCTCCAACTCGTCTATAAGTCCCGGACCTGTAACAATGTCATACAATTTATATTTAAATTTATAAAGTGAACTAAAGTAGTACAATAGTATGTATGAAGAGGTGTAGAAGACATTGAATGTTAACGAAACTCAACGCCACGCTTTGTTTTGCCAAAGCGATGGAAAAGGAATCATTTAAATATACTAGTGTCCCTGTTGACGCGTTAACAACGCGTTGTCTTTAGATATGTATGTCTATATATATATTAACTTCACGCTGTATCCCGCATATAGCAAGGTAGACAGGTAGACAGTGAACCTGAGAAACTAATGTTAGGACACTCCGTTCTCTTTCAACAATTCCGTTCCCCACTTTCCGCCGGATTGAGGCATTGCGTGCTGAGTGGCGGAACACAACGGCACGTTTTGCCTTGTTACCAGACCCAGGAAATAGAAATACTACATTTCCTGGAGTGGGAATCGAACTCACAACCTGTCGAGTTTACAGTCGCGTTTATAGACAGGCATCGAAAAATAAATGCTAAAGTAATATATTTAATAATTTCTTAAAATATGTTGTGCATATTTAAAGAAAATACTCCTTTACCTATAAAATAACTTTCTTCAATATTACAAGTACATAAAAAAAGAAAGAAAAAGTATTATTATTCTTGTAAAACGATACTATGCATAAGAATTCGGAAAAAAGCACGCAACGTTGTAATTAATAAGTAATATACAATAGTTTTCGTGTCTTCGTTTTCTAACTGCAATTAAACAAGTTTTAAAGTAAAATTCTTAACCGTTTAAACGTCGTGGCGTAGTTGAGAAGTGTCTAATTATGTACGGTGGTTTTGGATTTGATTTCCGAAATCAAAATCAAAATATTCTTTAATCAAATAGGCTATTACAAGCACTTTTGAATCGTTTTGAAAATTTACAAAGGTGTCAGTCGTGTCAGTCCTAACGGAAGCTATCACCGGCTCGGAAGGCAATTCTGCTGAGAAGAACCGGCAAGAAACTCAACAGTTGCTCTTTTCAAATAAAATTTTACAATAAATTTACAGCAGCTTGATGCCTGTCGTGGCGCAGAGGCACAAGCGTGCGGCTGTAAACACGATAGTTTGTGGGTTCGATTCCCACTCAGGAAATGAAATTTTTCATTTCCTGGGTTTGGTAACAAGGCAAAGCGCGGCGTTGAGTTGCGCCACTCAGCACACAATGCCTCAATTTGACGGAATGTGGGGAACAGAGTGTCTTAACACTAGGTTCCCTCTGCCTACCCTGCTATATGCGGGATACAGCGTGAAGCTATGTATGTATGTATGTAATTTACTGCAATGATAGGCCTCCTGAGCGAGCATCAACAGCATTTCATTCCACACATAAGCCCTGCATAGCTCTGTATAGTATTCTTGGACAGAATAATATACTTTCCTTAATAATATATTTTTAATCCGTTCGAAGAAGTCTTTTTAGTAAAAGTTTTCTAAAAAGATAACCAAAGTGGGAGATTACGTTTTAAGTGTAAAAAATCCTGAAGAAATAAATTACGATTGTGTAGTAACACAGACTTTCTGTTCTTCTACATTATCTTGCAGAATCTATATATAAATACGTGAAGCAAAAACTTTGGATCCCTTTTTACGAAAATTACGCGGACTGAGGAGCATGGAACTTGGCACACTTATAATTTATGTAGAGAAAGAGTGCAGAATGCTAATATTATTATTAAATAACGCATAAAAAGTATATTAAATTAATAAAATAAATGTTGCACACACTACCTTGGTTCAACATTCATCCTTACTAATATTATAAATTCGAAAGTAACTCTGTCTGTCTGTCTGTCTGTTACGCTTTCACGCCTAATCCACTGAACCGATTTTGATGAAATTCGGTATAAAGATAGAATTGAACTTGGGAAAGGACATAAGATACTTTTTATCGCGAAAAAAATGATAGAGGGGGTTGAAATAGGGGATGAAAGTTTGTATGGAAGTTCCTTATTGTCAAACATAAAATCATGTAAGATTGTTTAACTGTTTACAACTTCACCACATAAACCACTTAACCAATTTTGACAAATAGTGTAGACCTTGCGAAAGACTATAGGATACTCCTTATCATATCGCGCGATATAACCGAATTTCACGCGGGCGAAGCCGCGGGCGGAAAGCCAGTGTTTATATAAAGTGACATATACGACACACAATGCATTATTAACGCATTTACGGGGACACTAGTATCTGGAAATTCCGGCATAATTAAGACATTACGTGTTGAATGGCGGAACTCAACGTCGCGCTTTGTCTTAAAAGCAAAGACATTAAAGTAATTTAAATATGAATTCCCCTAAATGGGAATAGAAGGGAAAACCACTGCGCCATGATGGCTAAAATAATTTTATAATATTACAAATTTTTCTTACTTTATTTAATGAACATCAAAATTACACTTACTCAATGTCTCTTAAACCTCCACTTGCTTTACAATTAAAAGAAATGTTACCGTTAAACTTTAAAAACATACAAATTCCCTAATAGGTACAAAAACAAAAAAAAAACAAACAAACAAACAAAAACAAAAAAATAACAATAATATGATCTAGTTAATAATAATCTTTTATGAAACTATTATAACGTATTTAATGATGCGTACACGCGTGCTGTCGATATTGAACGCTAGAAACTACTTACTTATGACTGTTAGTTAGTTATGATTTCAAAGAAAATAACTTTTTACGAGGTTCTTGTTTGAGAAATTAAAGAAATAAATAAATATATGTCAAAATTAAGGGATATTTTTGATTTTTTTTTTGAGTTTCTTCTGTAAAAATAAAATTAGAAATATCACTTACTTTATTTACTTATATCGAACATAAAATACCACTTACACGATTCCTCTTAAAAAATGTTACCGTTAAACTTCAAAAACATACAAACTTCCTAATAGCCACAAAAACTAAAAAAAACATTAAGCAAATATGATATAATTAATAATACTCTTTTATAATACTATTATAAGGTATTTAATGATGCGTACACGCGTGCTGTCGATATTGAAAACTAGATACTACTTTGTTATGATTGGAAAAGAAAATAGCTTTTCACGAGGTTCTTGTCCCTCTCAAAAAATATAAGAAAAAATAAATATATACATCAAAAATACACCATTCTTTACACGTTTTCCTGTAAAGCTCTGATTACCTTAATAAGAAAGAACCTAGTGTCAAAAATAATCAAAATAAAACTAGAAATAATATCACTTACTTTATTTACTTAAATCAAACATAAAATAACACTTACACGATTCCTCTTAAAAAATGTTACCGTTAAACTTTAAAAACTTACAAATTTCCTAATAGCCACAAAAACAAAAAAAAAACAAACAAATAAGCAAAAACGAAATAAAACTAAACAATAATATGATATAATTAATAATAATCTTTTATGAAACTATTATAAGGTATTTAATGATGCGTACACGCGTGCTGTCGATAGTGAACGCTAGAAACTACTTACTTATGACTGTTACGTACAATTACGTCACGAGCATTCAGGAGGAAAATGTTGCAGGTAAAGTGCGACAATTTGTGAAATAGCAATAAAACTATATACTTTTTTTTTCACACATCAACATATTAAGATAATGTCGCTAAAATTGGTACATTTTTTATATTCTAGAAGCCTGCATAGCGTAAAAAAAACGTATAACGTAAAAAAAAAAGAAACACAAGGCACGGGCAAGTGCGAGCCCGTGGATGTAATTTAACTCATAAAAAAAAAGTAGCCTGCATAGCAGAGCAAACAGAGAGACTGTCACTTCGTCCATTGTTGGCCGGCAAAATATTTACATTGTATATATTTGTACAGATGGATGTGTCTACCTATTGAGTATTTTTGGATTTAAATAAATATATCAATACTACAAATTTTCATTTTCCAGCTCTGATAAGATAAATCGCGGCGTTAAATTTCGCTACTCAATACACAATGTCACTAGTTAAAATAGAGGGGAATATAAAGAAATTGTACTAGGTTATTTCCTACCCTGTTATACATAAATAAGTATGAAAGTCATAATAAAAATAGATGTCCGTATCAAAATTATAAGCATGTACCTCGTATCTCAAATTGTAAAAAAAAATCTAAAATCTATTAATTATTGTAGATACATTTCAAACATAGTTGTCAGTAAATAAAAGCGACTTACAAGGATTAGCGTAAGATTTAAAGTTCAAATAACCAACGAAAATATTTATATGAAACAAAATTAAATATAGGTTTATTCGAATATACTCTTAAAACAAAACAATTCTAAATTGCATTACTTAACTTAGCATTGCTTAAAATAAGATAATTCATTTAATTATAATTAAATCTGCACACTTTACCAAAATAAATAAAAAACATAGAAAAACAACAAGGAAAAGCGCGGCGTTGAGTTCCGCCACTCTGCACGCAATGCTTCATTTCGGCGGAAAGTGGGGAACGGAGTGTCTTAACACTAGCTTCTCAGGTTCCCTCTATCTACCCTGCTATATGCAGGATATTATAGCAAGAAGCTAAAACAAAAATAGAAAAAATGGGCAATATACAAATTAAACAAATTCCGCCACAAACTGTAACACAACTGAAGTATGCAAGAGAAAGGCGGGTGAACGCCTGAAGATGTACAGCGAGATCAAGTAATACTGAAATAACAAGTAATTAGGTAATTTTATAGTTTTTACGTAACGCCATCGTGGCGCAGTTATTAAATGATACGCGATGTATGTGGGTTCGATTCCCACTATAGTTATATTCTACTAATATTATAAATGCGAAAGTTTGTGTGTATGAAAGATGTTTGTCATTCTTTTTGTCACAAAAATTACTGAACGAACCGTAGGAATTTTCCAGTTAATACAGTTATTACTGTAGTTCTTATAGGCTATATCTAGCTTAAACTTCAGATTTAAACATAATTTGGCTATCATATAAATAAGTATATAATTTTAAAGCCTGTCGTGCAAAGGCACAAGCGTGCGACTGTAAACGCGACAGGTTGTGGGTTCGATTCACACGCCAGGAAATGTAAAAATTTAGTATTTTCATTTCTTGGGTTTGGTAACAAGGTATAGCGCGGCGTTGAGTTCCGCCACTCAACATGCAATGCCTCAATTTGGCGGAAAGTGGGGAACGGAAATGTTGAAAGAGAACGGAGTGTCTTAACACTAGGTTCTTTGGTTCCCTCTGCCTACCCCGCTATATGCGGGATACAGCGTGAAGTTAAAAAAAAATCTAATTTGAAATGTTTTTGCCTACTCAATTTGGATTTCAAGACTTAGGTTTTGTCGTTTAATATACCACATTGGTAAAATGCAGGGAAAAAGAAGAAGATAATAACATTAACTTGTCTCAGGCACTGCTCCGAGTATTTGTACATAAAACGCAATAAGCCATAGTTATGGTAAATGTATTGAATGCCAAGGAATATTTTCTCATAATGAGCTCTTTGATTTTCGCGATTATTACACATATTAAATGAAACTATTTTAACTAGATTAATCACGTATATTTTAGTATTCACCTAGACTGTTTGGGACCACGGACTACTGTAAAGTGTTCGAAACGTCGAATTTCCAAATATGTACGAGTATTTCCGTATACAAAACATACGCGATTAATCCGGTTAAAATTGTGTTATTTAATAAATATCTTCTCATGTTATAACCAAAATTCTTTAAAAACCTTTATCTTAAATACATACTTGAAATATATATTAATATTAATTTTGAATAGACTTCCAAACATAAGGAAATTCAATTCGACTGTATTTTTTTGTTTTCGCATATACATATTACTGAGGAGACCAAATTTAATGATTCTTTTTTTATATAACAGCTAGTGCTTTTGGTGTGGTTCCAATAAAAGTAATATCAAATGAGCAGTTCATGAGTTATTCGTAATAATTTTACTTTATGGTGCAGTTTATTTGATATCGGTTTTCTTTTGTTAAAAACCTAATTATTTATAAGAATATTATACGTTTAAACTTTACTCGGTTTGTATTAAGATTCGTGCAAAGAAAACAATTAACTTTCCTTTCTAACAAAAAATTGAATCTGATATGTTTCTACTTGGTGTTTTTGTCACTACTCTTAGAAAGTATAAAAAAATGAATGAAAAAATGTAGACATTTATCTTTTTACTTCATATACAGGGTCACACTTTTCGCGTATAGCAGGGAAGTCAGAGAAAAGCTAGTGCAGACACTCCTTTCTCCATTCTCCGCCAGAATTCGAGACATTGAGTGGTGAAATTAGGCAACTTCTTCACTCAACACTACGTTTCTTCATACACATAATATCTTTTTTAGCTTCACGCTGTACCCCGCACATAGCAGGGTAGACAGAGGGAACCTAAGAATCAAAGTGTTAAAACACTCTCTTTTAGCATGTCCATTCCCCACTTATCTATTTTGTTGTAATGCAAAACAGTTATAATATATATTATTATATAATTATTATAGGTTCATGCTACAGCATACATCCGGCACATAGCAGTGTAGGCAGAGGGAACCTGAAAACCTAGTGTTAAGACACTCCGTTCTCTTTTAACTTTTCCGTTCCTCACTTTCCTCCGAATTGAGGCATTGTGTGCTGAATGGCAGAACTCAACGCTGCGCTTTGCCTTGATATATATTAATATAATTCATAAATATTATTTTGAGGGCAGATGCATTTACACGCTTCACCAGCCATCAACTAAGGGTAGTTTCACACGCGCGATCACAAATTAGCGATATAGGGCGATTAGGATAGGGTGTATAATGTGTTTGGGCAGTCAACCGCGTGATTTGTTGACAGGGTAAACTATGGGTAACCTGCAGGTAAAGTGTTTACGTGTTTACCTAAGGCGTAGGCATGAATCATTATGCCTAAACAGGTTTAAGTATCTTTTTTGGAAGGTAGCCAGGAAAACTTGGAGTTCTTGCCAGAATAACCTGGATAAAGGTAGAAGAGAAGAGCGAAGTTTCTATCTTTTTTTTAACTATATTTTTTCACCTTCACGCTTTATCCTGTCTAATAGGCAGAGAGAACTTAGTGACAATACACTCCGTTATTCACTTTCTGATCGAATTTGAGGCAATACATATTGAAGTGGGGAAACTCAATTGCGTGCTTTTTTATTAGAACAGAGAAATGAATCGGAATCTGAGAACCTAGTGTTAAGACATTCCGTTCTCTTTCAACACAGAACAGGTTTTCTCTGTTTATCTTTTATATGGGGGAAGTATAAAACCCAAAAACGATACTCGAACACCAGATCTACGGTGACCTACGGGTGTTATATATGTTAAACAATTTTCAGTGGTTCAAACTATTTGGGAATTTGTATTTTTGCGGCGTTGTACACTTTTTGTGATGGACACGTGACCCTGATCGAAAATTCGTAAAATGGAAGGGCAAAGTTTAACAATTGAATGAAAAAAATTTTTTTTTTTTTATACCACGACGGTGGCAACAAGGCACAGGGCCCACGGTCCCTGATGATAAGTGGTTACCGTGGCCTATGGACGCTTGCAACACCAGGGGCATCACTTACGCGTTGCCGACCCTTCAAAAATCTATTTATTCCCCTTTTGAAGAACCCCATATTGTAGCCCTCTGGGAAAACCTCGGCAGGGAGATCATTCCACAATTGGAGAGTCCGCGGAAGAAAGTTCCTTTGAAATCGAACTGTTCGGGACCATTTAGGGTCCAAAGTGTGAGCATGAACTCCCTGTCGATGGCGAGCGGTGCGATGGTGAAAAGTAGCCGTGGGCATCATGTCAAACAATTCTTCAGAACACAACCCATTATACAAGCGGTAGAACA
>JAKGSA010002768.1:0-13496 GCA_033558755.1 Philaethria dido
TATGTAGTATAGACTGACATTAACCACGAGCGAATCCAAGGGTAACAGTTAGTCATTTACAAATATAGACATTATTATAGACCATCGTGACGGATTGGGACAGTGTCTGACTTTAAACGTACGTGGTTGTGCGTTCGATTTCTATTCGAAGAAATGATAATATTTAAATTATTTTCACTTCCCCGCTCTGGTTACATAAAGCGCGGCGTTGAGTTCCGCCACCTAATACGTAATGTCTCGTATTCGAGCCGGTGGTGAACAGAGTGGTAACAGTGGTAAAAGTGGTGAACAAAGTGTCTTGACATTGTGTTCTCTTTGATTACCATGAATTCATCTAGGAAAGTGTAAAGATGTCCTTTTTATTTTTTTTCTATGCCTATTCCCGGTTATTTATCAAAAATATTTGATCTTTTTGACTTAGGCAAAAAACCATAAAGTCTAAATGCTATAAAATTTATACTATAATGATTCGGAAAATATATCCGCTTAGCAATTAAAACTTTATATATCTATAAAGAAAAATTAAATTTTCAAACTTCAGTATCACTCCAAACCTGCAAACGAACGGACGGACAAAATTACCAACATTTGTTCTATATATTATGACCATTCTACATACATAATTACAATCTAATGTTTTTTTAATAGCATACCAATTTAAATATACCAAAAAATCTGGCAAAGAGTATTTATTTAACTGTCAAAAAAATTTACAGTGAACAGATGTCGTAATTGTGACTTTAAAATTAAATCATGGATAAATTTGTTAAAAGAGTGAAGGAATGGACTGGTGGCTCCAAGCCCCCAAGCCCTGAGCTGAGTAGAAGCCAATACTCCCTGGTGTCCACTGGTGAACTGACAGCAGAGGCTCTTCAGGTATGGCTGAAGTTGCCAAGGAAGATCAAGTATGACCCTGAGTTGGAACCGTTCCAGAAACGCTATGAGAAGGAAATTGGTGAGTCTTTTATGTTATTTTGAAGTGTAAGTCCACATTGGAGTAACCGGCGTCTGACTGTAGACGTCATTGGTTTATAACTCAAATCCCACAATAAGAAATGGTATTATTTAAATCATTTTCGTTAATTCTTCGCTCTGGTAAGCCTGATCCGGTATCCTGTAGCATAGGTTGTACCCTACATAGCAGAATAAAATAGAGGACGTACTGTTCATACAATCCGTTCTGCCCTATATCGTTTCATGTTACTTTGCGTGTTGAGTGATGCCGTACTTACAGGACCTAGTGTTCATACCCTCCGTTCTCTGCTTTTGTCCGAACTCGTTTGTTTATTTTATTTTGTTTGTTTGTTAGTGGGGAAAGGAGTGTCTTAACACTAGTTTCCCTCTGCCTACCATATATGCGGGATACAGCGTGAAGCTATGTATGTATGTATGGCGTTTGTTTATGTACTTTGCATCACGTCGTACATACTAGAGTTGGAAATGAAAATTATTCTAACGAATCGAAGGGGATCGGGATCGAAGTCACAATATTTGCGATAATAATCTTAGATCAACCACTGCGCCATAATGGACTTTTGTAAATTATTTTTATTATTTTTCTAAGGTTTTATAAGTTTGCAAGCAACCATTATAATAATGAGTGTCCAGCGTTGTTACTTCCGGAAGTCAACATTGCGTGTTCTATATCGATTCCTTTTTACTCCTAGAATTATATGATCTAGATTCTGATGAAAAGATCAATTTATTTTTCTTATGGTATCGGTAATAAGCCCGAAGAGCATATATATGAAGAGGTTGATTACTATAGACGAGGCGAAAGCGGTATGCAAGGACTGTAGCGTTTGGCGCTCCGTTCTCTAAATAAATAAATAAATAGTATATATATTTAGGTTTAATATGTAGGTAGGTATCTACCATATATGACTATATCTATTACCACATAGTATATTTATACAATTATACAAGTGTATGGTAAAATTTTATGTTTATGGAGTTTCTAAAAGTTACAGTAGGTAGGTGTGAAGGGCAATGAGGTTCACTTTAACGTCCTTGAAGTTACTTTGAAATACGATAATTTTTATGAACTTGGAATATAAAGAACACAGTATGAGTGGCGGCAACCATTTTATAGTAAAAGTCAAAAGACATACTAATTATAAAAGATTATTGTATAATAATCAATTGACAATCTATTAAACAGGTTGTGGGTTCGATTGCCACTCTAGGAAATGTAAAGTTTAATATTTTCATTTCCTGGGTTTGGTAACAAGGCAAAGCGCGGCGTTGAGTTCCACCACTAAGCACGCAATGCCTCATTCTGGCGGAAAGTGGGGAACGGAATTGTTGAAAGAGAATGGAGTGTCTTAACACTAGGTTCTCAGGTTCCCTCTGTCTACCCTGCTATATGCAGGATACAGCGTGAAGTTTAAAAAAAAAAAGAAAGATACATATATAAGTAGGCCCGTTGAAATTATAAAGTGGGTGGACCATAGAAGGCCACCATGGAAGGTCGCTATTCACTAATAGACAATTATAACCCCTTCATTTACCTACTTCATAAATTAAATAAGCAAATAATAACAAGATTGGTTGTGGGTTCGATTCCCAGTCTGGTACATAAATATATGTATTTAATTTCTCCTAAGATTATTTTAATTTCCCCTCTCTGGGAAGAAAAAGCGCGGCGTTAATTTCTTCCACTCAACACGTAATATTTCGCATTTGGGCACAAATTGGAGAACGGAGTGACCTTTCACTACGTAATCTATATATATAAATACGTGAAGCAAAAACTTTGTACCCTTTTTACGAAAACTACGCGGACGGAGGAGCATGAAACTTGGCACACTAACAGTTTATATAGAGAAGGAGTGCAGAATGCTTTTTTTTAAATAATGCATAAAAAGTATTAAATTAACAAAATAAATGTTACACATACTACCATGGTTTGACATTCATGTTTATATAAAGTGACATATACATACATTGCTAAAGACAACGCGTTGTTAACGCGTCACCGGCGTCACAAACTTTTAAACAATACGTACTACATAATTTTTTCATTCTTATTACTTTATTATAAAAGCAAAACACGTTATTTGAACTTAAAAGGTAATCTCTTAACAATGCTATAAATTATATTATGTTCGTGACAACCTTTACTTTGCGCAACTAGTGTTTCAGCCTGGATTTGCTTCAAATTTTAAGTATAATTTTCCATTTTGTCTGATATCTGTAGGTAAACGCGACAGGTTGTGGGTTCGATACCCACTCCAGGAAATGAAAATATTAAATAATATTTAGTACTTTCGGCAAGAGAGGTAAGGGGAGACCTCGGTTGACCTTCGAGAACACAGTATCAATAATACTGGAGGAAGGTCACGTAAAAAGCATGACAACCCCCCGGAGGGCATGCATGATGATGAGGTATATATAATGACTGTGGACGAGGCGAAAGAGGTATGCAGGGACCGTAGCGTTTGGCGCTCCGTTCTCTCTGACTACCCCGCTAGGGATAAAGCGTGAAGTTAAGTAAGTAAGTAAGTACTTTCATTCCCTCGCTATGGGAACTAGGCAAAGCACACCGTTAAGTTCCGTTGCTTACCACGCAATGCCTCAATTCGGCAGAAAGTGGGGAACAGAAATCATAAGAGAACGGAGTGTCTTAACACTAGGTTCTCATGTTCCCTCTACGTACCCTGCTATGTGCGGGATACAGCGTGAAGCCAAAAAATATTGGCACTATTGTAATGTTAATGCGACGTACTTAAGTCTAATAATAGTAGATACGAATTTCCTTCTAGTAAATGGGCAATAGTTGCGGGTTCAGTCCCCATACGGGGAATGGTTATATTTAATTTATTTTCATTTCCACTCGAAATTGGGCGAAAAGTGGAGAGCGTAGGGTTATGACACTGCGTCCTCTCTGTACCTATATATGAGAGAGTTACATATTGTGGACTATTATTGTATACGAGCTAAGTTCCTTTTTTTGGTATAACTTTTTTATATAGCGTTCTCATAAAATATATTTATATTTTTACCCGACTGTCAGAGGAGGGTTATGTTTTTCGCGCGTATCATGTATGTTTGTAATATTTATTACCTCATATCTTCCAAACCCCTGGAAGAATTATATAATTAAGGAAACGTTAGATAGGTATTGATACTCCAAGTGTTCTTAAATATGTGACGTTACTCTTAATTCAATATGACGCCCTCTAGAGTATAGTAGAACAAAAACAAAAAAAAAATCGTTGATGGGTTTAATTAGCATATTTCAAAAATATAACATATTTAATATGAAGTTAGTACATTTACATTCTAAGAAGATATGCTATATCGAACCCAAGACTATCCTGCTTATATTCAGTGTCCAACTGCGCCACGATGACCCCTAAAGGTTCATACTTAGTAGAAATACAAACAGATTGACAAAAGAATATTATTTTATATAAAAAATACGTCAAAAACTAAATACGTGACGAATTTTATATAATTATAATATAATAATAAAAAATATATGTCAATAGTAAGGTCAGGTAACAGGTAAATGTTTGTTTATATTAACTTTTAGACGTAGTGACTCAGTAGTTGATTTATGTCACAATTCTACTATACGGAGAGTAATAGGTTCGATTATTATGAGAAAAACTTTAAAAGTATTTTTTTTTCTTCACGCTGTATCCCGCACATAGCAGTGTAGGCAGATGGAACCTGAGAACCTAGTGTTTCAGAACCTAGTTTTTCACTAAATTGGGGCATTGCAGGATTCCCTTTATTACCATCCATTCTTTGCCCAGAATGTGGTGTTTCCGATGGCGAACTGCCGCGTCCACTACATTATTTCCTTTCCTTCTGGGAAACTGTAAAACTATTATTGTTACGTATATATTTAGTAATTTTTGTTTTCCTATTAAGATTTTTACATCTGTCTTAAATCTTTGCCTTTTATAATAAAGCGCGGCGTTAAGTTGCGCCAGTCAACACAATATCTCTTTAATATAAGGAACGTGTGTTTTACTGATGTTTTACTTTCCATTGGTTAGAGATACGATTCCTACTGTGTCACGCTTCTTCCTGCATAGCAAGATTGACAAAGTGTGTGTGTTGAATGGCGGAGCTAAACGCTGAATTTTATTATCTGAGATAAAAAATATAATTGGGGGCTAGACTGAAAAAATTAAGACCAAAAGTTATAACGACACTTTTTGCTATAGTTGCCGCGCCGTGCCGCGTGCGCGTGTTTCTCTATCTCTCTCTCATATAAAGCAAGCCAGTTATTTTCATTTCGTCTTTCTATTTCGCATTGAACAATATGGTGTCGCGACGATTATTTTTGTTGAGTGTATACTCGTACCGGTTTTTTGTACATAATAAATAATAAAAAATAATTATTTTAACTTAAAAGAAATAAAATTTTATTACAATTTCTTCACTAATTAATCGAAAGGAACTTCTTTCCATCCGGGTGTCCGTTGACACCTTTCATTTTTTAATATAATCATATCCCCAAGTGGGAATCGAACCCACAACCACTCGCATTTACAATCAGACGTAGTTCCTCTGCGCTACGACAGCCTCTTATGTCACATATTTTTTTAAAGGTAAATAAGTAAAACATACATGCATACATACATAGCTTCACACTGTATTCCGCATATAGCAGGGTAGGCAGAGGGAACCTAGTGTTTAGACACTCCGTTTCCCACTTTTCGCCGAATTGCGTGCTGAGTGGAGGAACTCAACGCCGCGCTTTGCCTTGTTACCAAACCTAGGAAATCTAGGAATGAAGATTCCATATCCTGGAGTGGGAATCGAACCTAAAACCTGTCGCGTTTACAGTCGCACGCTTGCGCCTCTGCGCCACGACAGACGTAAAGGTAAAAGCATAATATTTTCATTTCTCCGTTCTAATAAAACACTCGGTGTCTTGAAAACGGGCGGAAAGTACAGAATGGAGTGTTTGAATACTAAATTCTCCCTCATCGCTGTGTCTGTAGCTGTTTATTTAAACATATTATGTTTACAAATAATTGTCACCTTGAATTAATTTTAGATCGTTTGAGTCAACGTCAGTTTAAGAATATTTTTTTATCGACTGGCAATCTCCCAAAGTATATGTTATTGTGTTTGTCTGGGATACGTATGGGATTTATTGTTTTAATATCTATAGCAGGCAGAAAACTTAGTGTTACGACACTCTTTTCTCTACTTTCCGACTAATTTTAAGCATAAACTATTTAATTATAATATTAGTAATGTACAACTATTATCTCGTATCATATTATATTGACGTAAATTTAATTTAACTCAATATATTGAAGAAATTTAAAAAAATAATAATTAAAAAAGCGTACTACAGTGTAAACGAATTCTTGACTGATAATAATGTATTGTAAATACTTGTATTTTCGTATTTATTTTTATACAAGACAAAGTATTCTCTGTGGAAGTAAATTTTTTTATATATATATAAATTCTTTTAGCTATTCGCTCTTTCCCTTCCATACTAACTATATGTACTATATACATTGCACATAATATCGATGCAAGCCAACTTGCATTATAACCGGTTTAAACTGGTTTGCTACTTGCAACTGCATAAGCTTGAAGTACTATGTTTAGTTCGTGGTTTTGTCTATTATTAAATGAAACTATTTTAACCGGATTAATCGCGTATATTTTAGTATTCGGAAATACATTTTTGGAAACTCGACGTTTCGAACACTTTACAGTAGTCCGTGGTCACAGTAGAATAATCTGTTTAAAATAGATTAATTTAGTATATCTAAGATCGTGAAAATCAAAGATCTCGTTGTCTATTAGTATTTTACCGACTTCAAAAAAGAAGGAGGTTCTCAATTATTTTTTACGACCTCTGGAAATACAGACACGAGCAATGAGTTCCATTCTTTCGCGGTTCGAATAAAAAACGTAGACTCATAGCGTTTTGTCTGTGCCTCAGGAATTTCTGCTTCTGATGTGGTTCCATTTAAATTTAGTTAAGATCTGACGAGTAGTTTTTGAGTTGTTTGTAATGTTACTTAGGGTATTGCGTTACTGAGTGACTGACCGACAACGTACACGCGAAACTACTGCACATAGAAAGCTGAAATTTGGCATGTAGGCTCTTTGGTGAGTGTAGGGGAGCACTAAGATGGGATTTCTTGAAATTCCTAAGAGAAACTCGACAAAACGACATTTTAGATTTTATAGTCGCGAACAAAGTTGCGGGATACAGCTAGTATTTTTTTTTTATCTTCACGCTGTATCCCGCATATAGCAGGGTAGGCAAAGGGAATGTGAGAACCTAGTATTAAGACACTCCGTTCTCTTTCAACAATTCCGTTCTCCACTTTCCGCCGAATTGAAGCATTGCGTGCTAATTTGCGAAACTCAACGCCGCGCTTTGCCTTGTTACCAGACCCAGGAAATGAAAATATGTACCAAACTTTATATTTCCTGGAGTGGGAATCGAACCCACAACCTGTCGTGTTTACAGTTGCAATTATTTAGTATGTTATAGACATTATTATGTATGACAGTACTCAGATCTAAATATACAAGAGCTCTTATATGCATGCGCTTGGATGAATATCAAAAATATTAAAAATAAAACTTTTTGTTCATGTCATATCAAAACTTATTTGGTTTTTATGTTCGTTCAGTCATCTTATTATAATTGAAATGTAATTTAAATGCGAAAGTTTGTGAAAATTGATATTTGTTAGTATTTCACGCTAAAACTATGAAGGGAACTAGATTTTTTCTTTTTTTTTCTTTTTTTTTCTTAACTTCACGCTGTATCCCGCATATAGCGGCGTTATATGGTATATGATATAGCATTATTATGGTATTCATTTTTATATTTAATGAAGAAATAAATTTTGGCAGAAAAATGAGAAAATTTAGCTACTTTAAATGAACGCATATACGCACTATACACTACGAGTATAGTATGTAGTATGGATTGACATTGACCACAAACAAAACCAAAGGTAACAGCTAGTACTTAATCGTTTTACACCTTTTTTATACACGGTAATCGAACCTGCTACTCTCTGTATTATAGAATTGTGACATAAATTAACTACTGAGTCACTACGTCTAAAAGATAATATAAACAAACATTTACCTGTTACCTGACCTTACTATTGACATACATTTTGTATTATTATATTATAATTATATAAAATTCGTCACGTATTTAGTTTTTGACGTATTTTTTATACTCAACGCCTTAACTCAACGCCGCGCTTTGCCTTGTTACGAAACTAGATGATTTTTTTTTAATAATATAGCTTATACATCGGAATAGTATGAAATCTACAATTTATTCAGATTGTAGTTTTTATCAATACGCCACGCGGGCAAAGCCACGTACAGAAGCTAGTTTTTTTTTAACTTATAGATTTTTTAGCTTCACGCTATATTGCATATAGCATGGGGAACCTGAAAACCTAGTGTTAAGACACTCCGTTCCCCACTTTCCGCCGCATTGAGGCATTGCGTGCTGAGTAGTGGATCTCAACGCCGCGCTTCGCCTTGTTACCAAACCCAGGAAATGAAAATACTAAACTTTTACATTTCCTGGAGTGGGAATCGAACCCACAACCTGTCGCGTTTACAGTCGCACGCTTGTGCCTCTGCGCTACGACGTTGTTCAGTATTATTAAAATTAAACATTTGTCATTGTTTGCATAAAAATTACGAAAGTGGTAGAATTTGAATCTACATCTCTTGGACGGTTTCCAAGTGCTTTAGCCAATAAAGCTATTCGTTTACTGTGCTTTTATGTCTGTCTGTTTGCTTTTTTGTATTTAACGAAAGTGGATGTGACGATTTTGATGTGACTTTTATAAAGATTTACGAATTTTAGAGCACATTTATTTATTTTTTTCAAAATTATTTAAATATATATATATATAAAAATACGTGAAGCAGAAACTTTGGATCCCTTTTTACGAAAATTACGCGGACGGAGGAGCATGAAACTTAGCACACTTATAGTTTATATAGAGAAGAAGTGCAGAATGCTAATATTTTTTTTAAATAATGCATAAAAAGTATATTAAATTAATAAAAAAAATGTTACACACACTACCATGGTTTGATATCTATGTTTATATAATGTTACATATAGATTACTAAAGACAACGCGTTGTTAACGCGCCAACGGAACACTTGTGAAAATTAAATAACTTTATTTTGTGGTTATTGTACGCAGTGGTTGTAGGTTCGCTTTTCTTTTGAGGTATCGATTGTATTTAGATTATTTTCGTTTCTCAGTCATTGTAAAACTGAGCGCGGTGTTGAGTTCCGCCATTCAACGCGTATTTTCTTTAATTTAAGAGGAAACCTGACAACGGTATTGTATTAAATACAAGATTCTTTTTGCCATGATTAGTGGGGAAAGACCTAAAAGTTTGTAAAAATGTACGCCTTTAATATTTATCTAAACCAGTGTACCAGGTAGAAAGGGACAACCTAAATAATTCTCTACTTTCCGCTCAATATTCTTACATAAGGAGAAAGTGGAGAGTGGTGAAACTTCTCTCTGTTATAAACTTACCTCATGAGAGATAAATAATTAAAAAAACAGACAAACCAAGGCACATAACTAGTGAACATTTTTTGCGACAAACTGGATCGAACCGGTTTTAAAATAGCATTATGCTCATCCCATCGTAACGGGGTCAGATGCGATCATATGTAAAGAAATATACGCGTAAATAATATATATCTTCACGCTGTATCCCGCACATAGCAGGATAGGCAAAAGGAACCTGAGAACCTAGTGTTAAGACACTCCGTTCTCTTTAACATTTTCGTTTCCCACTTTCTGTCGAATTGAGTGCTGGATGGCGGAACTCAACGCCGCGATTTACCTTGTTACTAGTTACCATAATTGAATCGGTAAGTGCAGAAACAACGTAAGTCCGGATTTTCAAATTTTGCAGGAGGGAGAAAAAAGTTTATAAGTTGGCTTTCTAAGCTAGTTTTAAACGATTAAGAATTTTTGCATTTTTTGTGACTTACGTTGTTTCTCCACTCACCGATTCAATTGTTATATTTAATTTATTGTCATTTCTCCGCTCTGGTAAGTCAAAGGCGACATTGAATTCCGCCACTTAACACGCAATGTTTCCAATTCGGACAGAAAGCCGGAGTGTCTCGACACTAGGTCCTCTCTGACTACCCTGCTATGAGGGATAAAGCAAAAAGTAGCTTCACGCTACTTTTTTTTGTGACGAGACTGATTGAAAATTTTTGTGCAGTTTCTGGTCCCCTCTACTTACCCTGCTATAGCGTGAAGTTAAAAAAAATAATAATTCCTCTAAGTGGAAAGCGAACCCTCAACCGTCTTTTATGGTCAGATGTAGTTCCACTGCGACATTATGGTATAATAAGCAATTATAAGTTAAATTCATACATTTAATTTTGCGGTTACATTTAAGAATACAATGTACTTAAGGAAATTCGCTTAATATTCTTTAAATTTGTATTCACAAGAACAATTGCAGCCACAATAACAACTTAAAGTTACATCCCGGAAATGAGTTCATTTATAAATACGCAATAAATAATAATGCGTATTGCGAGGATGGATATTTTTAGATGCAATGATATATATATATATATATATATATATATATAACTTATGTATATGTATATAGACGCACGCAATACCTTAATTCGACGGAAGAGTGGGGACGAAATGTTGAAGGAACAACGTAACAGTCTAACGGAAAAAAAAAGACGTCCATACAACTCGATTTCACACCGCCTTGCTTAGCAAAAGCGGGTTGCCGCGTGAGGAGCTAAAAAAACGGGTCGTCAGGAAAATATTTAATGCTCAATAAAGTGCAAATACAAAGCTCCGGACATCTTTTTAGACTTAAAAAAAACAAGGTCATCATAAAATTCGATAGTGAAATTACTAAATACCTTGACGCCTACTTACCACTTTCTAAATATGTCGGCTTCCTAAAGTTACCGACTTCCCCTAAATATATATACCGGCTTCCCAGAAATATACATCAGGTTCCCTAAATATGTATACCGGCCTTCTTCGTATACATCAGCTTCCGTAATTTATCAGCTTGCCTGGTTCTGATTTATCTAGTTCCCTCTGCCTTCCCTGCTGCATATGCGATAAGATACAGCGAAGCTAAATAAATAATGGTGGTAGGAGGTTTGTCCTCCGTCTCGCTCGCGACCACTATCATGTCAAAGACGAACCGCCAAAAATCTTATGATGTATTCCGGTTCCGATGTATGCCAGGTTATCCCATGCCACCCATCCTCTCCCAAAAATGGTGTGGTTCCAATAGCGGATACTACATTATCACTCCTTCCATCTGCTTCATCTTCTAGGTTGGCAACGCATCTATCTCGGTGGTGTAGATGTTCCTCAGGCTTGGTAACCACTTACCATCAAGGTGGTCCTTCTGTTCGTTTACCATCCATTATCTAATAAAAAAATAGAAAACCATAACTCCATCAAAATATTCCGCAGCTTATGGTGTTTAGACTGACAAACAACTGTCATGTCAAAATAACATACTAAAATATTAGCTATATGTATATATATGCACATATGTAAATATTTATTTATTTTTATCATATGGTTGTGACACATATGTTAGAGCAGAATCCAGGGTGTCCTGTCAATGTCTGTCGATACTTGGTTTAGGTCATACAGGTACACTGACCTTAGGATCCATGGACTCCCACCATATCACATACTCTCCTATCATCCAATCCATAGAAAGTGGTGTCCTTTCATTCCACCCCATGTCATATCTCCTGCTCTCTTTTCCTTTCTTGACTTATCCTCTCCTTGGTTTTACCATAATGGGTTTGGAGTCAGATGGCAGTCGCTCCAATAAAACCAATCTTCGCCAATCCAAATGGATAGATCAAGTAAAATGCTGGGTATGGCTAGAGGGCGTCGCCGTTAAACGACGCGCAGGCACATCGCCCTACACCTGCGATAAGTGGGCAAGGGCTACCGTGTCAAGTACGGGCACGGCTAAAGACGCAAGTACCCAGAAAGAAACTCCGCTTTGCAACATGGAATATTGGCTCTCTAACCGGACGATGCAGAGAACTCGCAGATGTACTCGTGAGACGTCGGGTCCAGTGTGTCTTCCTACAGGAAACACGCTGGAAAGGCAATAAGTCCCGTAACATCGGACAGGGTTACCAGCTTATATACACTGGGTCGCCCTCGGGTAAGACCGGTGTGGCGGTAGTGCTCTCTCAAGAGCTTCGGAGTGGTCTCCTCGAAGTCGAACGTCGCTGCGATCGCTTGATGCGGGTGAAGGTACTGATTGAGGGTGTCATCACCAACTTGATCAGCGCCTATGCCCCTCAGGCGGGTTGTAGTGGCGCCGAAAAGGAGTCATTCTGGGAACAGTTTGAAGGGGTGCTACGCGCCATACCATCTGCCGAGGTAATCATAGTTGGGGGGGACTTAAACGGCCACGTGGGTAGGGCTGGGGACACGTATGAGCGTGTTCACGGTGGTTTTGGTTATGGTCGTCGCAATGCAGAGGGAGAAAATACTCTGAGAACCTGTATTGCGTCTGACTTGGCCATCGTGAACACGTTCTTCCAAAAGAGTTCCCAGCACCTTATCACGTATAAGAGCGGGTCCCACTCAACTCAAATAGATTATCTGCTGACCAAACGGTGTCATATAGGCAAGGTCACTAACTGTAAGGTCATTCCTGGTGAAAGCCTAACGGCCCAACATCGTCTTCTTGTCATGGACTATGTCGTTACTCCGAAAAAGAAAGTTGTCGAGAAACGTGACCCTAGTTTTTTTTTTTTTTTGTTGGATGGGCCGATGCAGACCGACTTTCTGGCAGAGGTTAAAAGTCAAAATCTATCGACTGACACCCAAACTGCCCAGGAAGCTTGGGATCGAGCCCAGTCAGCAATTATTACTGCAGGTAAACGAGTTCTTGGCATTTCTAGGGGAGGACGAGTCATCGACAGGGAGACATGGTGGTGGAATGACAAGGTGCAGGAAGCGATTCGGAAAAAGAAGGCTGCTTTTAAGAAGTGGCAGAATTCCAACTCCCCTGAAGACAGAGTGGATTACATTGCGGCGAAACGTGCCAGCAAAACAGCTGTAGCCAGAGCCCGCAGTGAGAGTTTATCACCACTTTACGATAAACTTGAAACTGCGGAGGGGCAGAAGCTCATATATAAACTGGCACGTGCTCGGGATAAAGCGACACAAGACATTTCCAAATGTCTCTGTGTCAAGGACTCCCGAGGTACGCTGCTTTGTGATCAGGGCTCTGTGAAGGAGAGATGGAGGGGCTACTTCAAGGAGCTGCTGAACACTCAGCATCCGTGTAGTCTTCCTTCCGAACCGCTCCCTAACCTCGGACTTGTTGCCCCAATAACCCTTGACGAAACTCTAAATTGTCTTCGACGTATGAAGAACCGGAAAGCGGTGGGGCCTGACGACATTCCGATCGAGGCGTGGAAATCGTTGGGCTCTCTTGGTGTGCTCA
>JAKGSA010002769.1:0-13487 GCA_033558755.1 Philaethria dido
TTCGAAATATCGGGTTTCCAAAAATGTAATTGTGAATACTAAAATAAACGCTATTAATCCGATTAAAATAGTTTCATTGGCTAGGGCTTAAACTGTTAATTTTGATTTTTATTTGAAAAAATAAAATATTTTTATAATATATGAGACACTCGGTGTCAGATATCAATTAACTCTACATGTCAGAAAAAAATGACTAAAGACTTTTCTTCTTATTAATTTTCCTACCATCAGAAACCATAAATATCCGTATTTATGCCAAGTACTGTAATTATTTCTATTAATGGAACACCAAATTAAAAAAAAACCACAATTTTATCTCAATTAATCTTAACATTTTGTTTTTTGGAGTTTAGTATTACATCTTTTAACTGAAAGCGAAGAATAAATTACTAATTATATTTTTGCCTTCACTTTGTATTTTACATAAACTATATATTCATACATAGCTCGGCGTTAAGTTCCGCAACTTACCAGGCAACGTGTCGAATTTAGGCGTAAGGCTGTAAATAGTGTCTTGTAAAATAAAGTGTCTCCCTACGCTGTTATGTGAAAAAATCGTAAATCTGACCTAATACAAACTTCAATCTGACTAACTCTCAAGCCAAAAGGCGAATTTAGATTACAAAAAAATAACAAAAATCCGGAAGTTAATCCACGCGTAGGCCTTTAAGTAAATACTTGTGTAATATTTGTTATGACACCATACTTAGTGTGCTTTATGATGGAGCATCTATTTTTAGTGATATACTAACTAATCTTAAGTACTTAACAAAATAATAATACATTTATTTGTTTGCTTTTTATATTTCTATATAGACAGATTTTGTTGCATACATTTATTTGCGTGTTGAGCAGATACAAGCCACTTAGTACTCCCATTTGATATTTACAAGGAACTGAACTAAAACAGCCCAGAACACAGTAGTAGCAAAACAAGCAAAGAGAACCTAGTGTCCCTCCGTTTTCGTAGTGACACTCCGTCCTCCACTCTCTGGCATGGATGGTGAGTGTGGTCAACACCACATTATGTATTACCAGGGCGGAAAAAATTATATAATTTAATTATAATATGCCCTAAGTAGGGATCTAATCCATAGCCAACACAATTACAGTTAGACGCTACTACGCTTAATTTCTAATTTTAAAATCAAATTTTACAATATTACCCATTCTTCTTTGTTATTGTATAAAACAGTTATAAATAAGCAGCTAAGATCCTATTCTAAGATAAGATCAGTTGTCATAACAAATCTATTTTTATCTTTTTAGTTATTTCATCGTTACTTATTTCAAGAAAAATATTAAATTGTTATAATAATATATAACTAAATGTCATTTATATTATTTTTTTACAGAGACATAGAGAACATAATAAAATCACTCCGCTTTGTGTCCGAAATGTATCGTCAAGAGTGGCAGAAATAAGACCCATGGCTTGCGCTCTTTATTATGGACATAATTTAAATAACATTTCCCTAAGTGGTAATCGAACGGATAATCAACGGTTTGCAACCACCATGTTTCTTTATCCCATAACGTCAAAACCACTGAACGTATCGGGATGGAACGTTGATTCGACGCGGAATAATTTGTAGATGGACTTAGGCTATTAATTTTTTTTATATTTATGTTCGGTCCTATGGGACCGTAATATGCGGGAAGCAATAGCGTTTTAGAAGGTCTTTAATATGTATATCATTCATTATCGATTTTTTATAGCTTCACGCTGTATCCCGCACGTAGTAGGGTAGGCAGAGGGAACCTGAGAACTTAGTGTTAGGACACTCCATTTCCCACTTTCCGCAAAATTAAGGCATTGTGTGTTGGGTGGCGGAACACAACGCCGCACTTTGCCTTGTTACCAAACCCAGGAAATGAAAATATTAAACTTTTACATATAGGTTATTATTTTTTTTAAATCTATATTTGATCAATAGGACCTTGCAATGCGGGATAAAGCGTGAAGCTGCTTATCTGTTATATAAGATCTTTGATAAGTATACCATCGATTAATTATAATCGATACCATTATGTATCGATTTCTTTAATGAGTAAAGTCTAAAAAGTGCATACGTGACATTAGCGACGCATGCATTGTATTGTAATGTAATATTATTTTTATTTCGAGATATTATATCATACACTTATCGTATTACTTAAGCAGGACAGATTTATTATTGAAACTCTTTAATTACTTATCTATAGATAACACGTAAATACGGGGAATTAAACAAATTCCTTGTTACGTTATGTAAACAAAATATTTTAATTACCAAATAGAAATAGTGTTAGGCTTAAAGTTTTTAAATACTTTAAAAACTATTCATTTTTTAATGAAACACATAAATTTATATAAATAAAGCTGAATCCTCAAAATGTTTGTACGCGCATAAATGACTGCAACTAATTGGATAATCCTTTCATTTGTGTTCGATATTGTCAAGAGGTTTGTATGACAATATATAGCAAATATTAGAGACCTCAGTATCATCGGGTAAGGTATTATGTAACAAATATAAATTCTTCTCGAATGGGATTCCAACCTACAACCTCTGTTCTCGGTCAAGCACATCCTTTGATGATAGTCACAATGACGTCTACTAAAAAAACTTAAATATCTACATTTTTTGACCAACCTTTTTAAATTCACCTCTATTTCTAATAACATTTTTCAAATTACTGTACCTGAAAACAAAAAGAAATATTATTATTATTACATACACACAACGCCATCTATGTTCAACACTACAAACTACGAGAAGAATCTTCTCATATCGACTATAAGAGAACGTTTACAAAAGATAACAATAGATGTCGCTATTAACTAAGTAAGTAAAATGTGATTGCTTTGGCATATCATAAATACTTTTCTAGATTACTATATTTACATGAAATATAATTTAAATGATAACAAAATAATTTCTCATATACATCTATGAAATAAATACTCTTAAATTTTTAACTAAATGCAAAGGAAATATTAAATATTATTTAATATTTTCATTTTCCTGCACTTGTAACAAGGCAAGGTGCGGCGCTGAGCCCTGCCACTTACCACGCAATACCTAAATTCGGCGGAAAGTGGCCTGACTGCCTGCCCTGCTATATACGGGATACAGCGTAAAGCTAAAAAAACTCAATTTAGGCAGAAAGTGGGGAACTGAAATGTTAAAAAAAATAGTGTCTGAACACTAGTTTTTCTGGTTTCCTTAGTCTACCCTGCTATGTGCGGAATAAAGCGTGAAGCTAAAAAAAATGCAAAAGCAGCTTTGCGCGCATTGGAGAGTAGTTGAAAACCTAGTGTTAAGACACTTCGCTTGTCAGTTTCCACCAGAATACGATACCTATCTGATCATTGGCAGAAGATCAGTGTTTACAGTCATTGTCTCACTACGCCAAAATGTTCTCTAATCAATATATAATAATACCTAAGCTCGAAAAACAGAGAACGGAATAATTAATCACTAAATTCTATCTCTCTAACACGAAAAATATAGAAAATATCCTACAAAACGCCTGAAGATGCGTCACAATAGTATTTAATATGTACATTGATGTCATAACTAGAACGATAATAGTAAGAATAAATCATTGCCAATTTATCATTGACCTTTGACTGTAACTTAAGATCTATAATGCGCTGACAGTTAATGACTTTCAATTGAATTTATTATTGACTATTTTAATACAAATGTTATATTTTATGCGATGCCAAAAAAACGATGATTTTTACAGGAGGAAAGCGACTGTATTTTTTATTTGTTTTTGAGTTATGCGTAATAATTTTACCTTTGAAAGCATTCTACTTGAAGCTGGTTTCCTTTTTTTGTTACATAAATAGAAATAAAGTCTATTTTCATAAAAAATGTTAAATAAATCTCTATCTAATGAAATACATGCAATTTATAAATAACATAAAAAATAATAACAATATTTATAATTTCTATATCAACATAGATTATAAATATTTTAAAATAACGAAAACGAAATTCATTCTTAAAATATTAATATATGAAAGAGGCGGGAGACTCGGTTGACTGAGATATAATATCAATGGTGAGAGAATCTACGTAAAAAGCATGAGGACCCCCTGGGTTTATGCATGAAGAGGTTAATGACTGTGGACGAGGCGAAAGAGGTAATGCAGGGACTGTAGCGTTTGGCGCTCCGTTCTCTCTGACTTTACCGCTAGGGGATAAGCGTGGAGTTAAGTGAAGTGAGAAGTATTAATATGAGTGCTATAGTTACATATACATCTTAGCTTACACGTATCTTTATGCATCAGCCGCAAAAAAACGAAAGAAAATAATTTCACATTATAATCCAATAACACTACTAAAACGTGTTAAATGGTGAAATTTAAGAAATAAAATCTAGATAGATAGATCTTTTTATGACAAGATCTCTACTCCGACTACCCTGTTATGCGGGTTAATGCGTGAAGCTGTGTTTTTTAAAGTCAGTACTTAACAATCAATACTGTCAAAAGTTCCATTTATTATTTTAATTTTTTTTTGTTTTTTTAACTTCACGCTGTATCCCGCATATAACAGGGTAGGCAGAGGGAACCCGAAAACCTAGTGTTAAGATATTCCGTTCTCTTTCAACAATTCCGTTCCCCACTTTCCAACGAATTGAGGCATTACGTGCTGAGTGGCGGAACTCAACGCCGCGCTTTGCCTTGTCACCAAACCCAGGAAATTAAAATACTAACATTTCCTGGAGTGGGAATCGAACTTACAACCTGTCACGTATTAATAATAGCAACACATTACACAAAGGTGTATGTCAAACACATTGTAGTGTGTAATATTTTTCTATTTCAAATACATAATATATTATAATAATATTTAACATATACCCACATTATAAATAATAAATAAAAAAAATATAAGCGACAATAAAAAATAACCTCATATATTAAACAGGTTATTAGAAGGAAGGACGTCGTGAGATTTTAACAACATAATTAGTTGAACGCAATAAAAACATTTAGCGTGCGAAATTTTTAAAACAATTTTTATTACCTGTGCATTAATTAACTTAAGAATGTTCTATAGTTTTGACAATTTGTAACGGTATTTAGTTTATTTACTGTATTATCTTTTCAGAGAAAAAAGTACACGATAGGCAGAGAGAGAAAATAATAATAAATCACTAATTGTTCATCTTTCTCTCATTTACAGACTTAGTAATTTATTTATGGTACATACACATACATAGGTTCACGCTGTATCCCGCATATAGCAAAGAAGGCAGAGGGAACCTAGTGTTAAGACACTCCGTTCCCCACTTTCCGCGGGATTGAGGCATTGCGTGCTGAGTGGCGGAACTCAACGCCGCGCTTTGCCTTGTTACCAAACCCAGGAAAGGAAAAAAATCATTTTCTGGAGTGGGAATTGAACCCAGAACCTGTCGCGTTTACAGTCGCACGCTTGTGCCTCTGCACCACGACAGGCGTTAATTATTGGTTAATAGTAAGTTCAGTATGGGGAAAGAAAATTTTAACGTTTCAAATCCAAAAGCATTGTATTTAATCAGATGTAATTTTTAATAGTGTTATTTGACTTAGTTTATATTGTGTCTAAAAATATATATTACTTTAAAAAATGTCGTATAGTACTACTACCGTTTTTAGTACAGGTTTTGTCTTATATGTGACATTGCTAAAATTATTTAACGATATAAGTCGAAATAGAACGATACATAATTTTTTATACTAGCGGATAAAGTTTTTTTTATCACTTTTATACATAAAGTACTGAACAGATCTAGATGAAACTACAGCAATACAGGTAAAACAATAAAATAAACACATAGACTACAATTTATAAGAAATTTTGTATTATTAGTCATAATATAAAGCACATACATATAGTATTTTTGAAGTTTTAAAGTGTTAACCCCACACTTAGGAAACGAAAAATATATTTAGAAAACATATGGAAATTTGACCGTAGCGGGACTTGAACCCGCGACTCTTAGAAACCGTCCACCCGTCCGTCCGTTCTCTCTTGCCAAATGATTGTTCTTTGAAGTAATCCTTGGGTAGCAAAAATTTGTAAAAATCTCTCTACAGAGATGCTAAGAACATAAATAAGTTGTAACCAGCATATAAGCATTTCGACGCAAGATTTAGAACGCATGGCTTAGCGGTCAGAGCGCTTGGACGGTTTCTAAGAGCGGAGGGGCGCGGGTTCGACTCCCGCTACGTTCCAATTTTTAGACGTTTTTTAAATATGTTTTTAGAACATATAGTGTTATAATTTGTAACAAAGAGAAGAAAACAATATTAAAAATATTTTTCTTATCAACCAACTTAACAATAACTTAAGTAGCGGCATAAATAGCATTAAAAAAATTTTCCACTTATTTCTTTGGCAAAAATTTCGAGAATCCCTGACCTAGCGATTAAATACAATTTGTATGCCAACCGCACTAAGAACGTTTGTTTAAACTCCTGTTACAGTTTTAGTTTTTACTCTCGTCACGTAATAACGAAGCGAGAATAACGGCAGTGGCTTGTGTAATACACTACTTTAAGCAATGCTAGAATGACATTGAAATTATTTGACTGCAGGAAAATAAAGTATTTACATACTAATATACATTTATGAATATTAAATTTGATAAATAATTATAATCCCGCATATAGCAGAGTAGGCAGAGGGAACCTGAGAACCTAGTGTTAAGACACCCCGGTCCCCACTTTCCGCCGAATTGATGTATTGCGTGCTGAGTGGCGGAACTCAACGCCGGGCTTTGCCTTGTTACCAAACCCAGGAAATGAAAAATTCCATTTCCTGGAGTGGGAATCAAACCCACAACCTGTCGCGTTAACACATAATTAAGATTTTAACAAAAAAGAAAACTTACTTTAAATAAAATGTACTAAAAAGCAAAATTATTGCGAATAACTCCAAAACTACTCGTCAGATATTAACTAAATTTAAATGGGACCACATCAGAAGCACTAGCTATCATATAAGAAAATAATCATCAAAATTGGTTAAACTAGTCAATTTTTTTTATGAAAAGGACAAGGCAAACGAGCGTTCGGGTCACCTGATGGTAAGTGATCCCCGCCGCCAACAAAATCATCCCCAGTCATGCGATAATACATAAAAGAAAACTTTCCAATTGAGAATCTTTGTAATTTATTTTGGAGTCGGTTTATAGTGAAATTTATTAGTTTTTATACACATTATGCCTACCACCTAGGCGAGGTTAATAGACTAGATGGCGTAATATTCATTCTTATGAGTCTCTTTATACTTTTTACTTGACCTTCTATATCCAATATTATTAACACTTTTTTTGAAGGTTGGCTAGAATCTTCTCTTTCCCGTCTAAATTTATCTTAGAAACATGTATGGCAAGTGAAAAATATGCCAAATATTTAGGATTTTAATAAGAAAAGAAAATCGGCTTCAAAGAGAGTCCACTAAAAAGACCAATTATTACGAATAACTCAAGAACTACTAGTCCGATCTTAATTAACTTTAAATGTATCATAAAAAACATAAAAATGGTTACTCAGTAAAAAGTCTACCCGACACACATAAAAATACAATAAATTCGAATCAATAACTTCTTTCTTTTTGAAAGTCGGTTAAAAAATAATACATATATTTAGTTCACGTATATACTAATAAATATTGCTATTCTTTTTTAATATTTTCGAGTTTAATATTTTCTATTGTATCCGTGATAGCGTCATTAAATGTATTAGTCACTTGCACAATAATTTCATTCTTTTGTTAGATATTTTTTATTAGTTATTTATTTTAAGTCGCAACAAAGGCTATTGTAACGTATATGTATTGGGACCGCATATGACTGTTAACGCATAGTTGTGGGTTCGACTCCCACTTGGAGAATTATCATATTTTGTTTCTTTTTATTTTTCCACTGAAGGCAAAGTTAGACAATGCTCCACGTTTAAATCCACCACTCAACATGATGATTCATTAGATTCTTTCATTTCTTTACGCTGTTAAGACAAACACGAAGTTGAATTTGGCTACTCAACATGCAATGATTATAGACCGAGGGGAAAACGAAGAACGAAGTGTCTTAACACTAAGCTCTCTCTGACTACCTTACTATACGAAACAAAGCGAAATTAATAAAATTATAACAAAAGAAAAACATATGCATTATACAGAAACCTTTGTATGACAATCAAAATTGCACTTATCCTCTCTTAACACAAATTAAGATGACAATCCATTACATAACAAGAGGTACGGTCGTGAGATGTTTTCCTTTCCTTTTAGTTCCACTAATTGCTAACATCCTATACTGAGATGCAGCTGAGAGATAAATGCCTCAGATTAAAAAAAATGATAGTCGAAAAAGAAATTAAAGTATTAACTATTGTGGCGCAGTGGGAATGTGTATGTACATGCTATTATGGGTTCAATTGTCACATAGAGAATTTTATAATCATAATTTGTAGAAAAGGCGCGGCAAGTTGGAGTTCCGTCACTTAACACGCAATGCTCCATTTGGCGGAAAGTGGGGAACAGAAATGTTGAAAGAGAATGGAGTGCGAACACCAGGGTTCCTCTTGGTTCCCTCTTGTCTACCCCGCTGCTATATGCGGGATACAGCGTAGTTAAAAAAGTTGTAGAACAATTTTCCGAAATATTGAATAATCCTGGATACTTATAACTATATTGTAACCTATATATTGTAAGCTAATGTTTAAGCCAAGGCAGTTATTGTAAATTTCACCAGATCTGTTCAGTAGGTTTTATGAAAAAGCTACATATATCGATCCATCCTCACAAATTTTTACTTTTGCTGTATTCACGTTCAGATAAAAGGTTTTTACATTTGTATTAACACACTGAATGGTGATTCTTATCTTATCTTAGTAACTATATTAAAAATGCACAATATCATTACAAACTCTTCAGTGATGCTATGTAGAGTATCTGGAGGTACAAGGAAGGGTAAAGGATGACCTGAAAAATTTTCATACACTGAAACAAAGAGCGCCAGCCTTGGTACTGCCATTTGCATACTATGACTAACTTTAATATAAATTATGTAGTGTTCGCCAGTATTAACACTACGTTCTCTGGGCACTAACCTACTGTACACGGATTTTGTAAATTATGTAATCACATTAGACACTTCTTTAGGGGCATGCCATATCCAGCCGCCGAGGTTTCACGGAAGATCCCGAATCTTTTAGTTTCTGTGGGCCTCGCCGTGGCGGTAGAGGAGGAGCACCGTGAGGTTTTAGTGGGTCGGCTCCTCTTTACAACCGGGCCTGAGTCCCCGATCGAGCGGGAATCCCCAACGGATTTCTCACGTAAAAGAAACAAAAGGGTATTGGCCGCAATGTGCAAATGATAATAAATCTAAAAATTCAATATCATTTATTATGTAACCAAAAATCTATCTAATCTTCACAATATTTAGTTTATTATTAAAGCTACTTATACGGGCATCATTTTAAACACCTGAATTGGCATTGTAATACTAATCATTGAACCTACCGTGTGAATCTTTGATATGTGTATGTGTTATTTATTAACACTATCGTATTAGAAGCTGTGATCTCAAGCAAATTTATGAAGTAGCTAATATATTTCTTTTATAACTTCGCGCTATAACAGGGTAGGCAGAGGAAACCTGAGAAACTAGTGTTAAGACACTGTGGGTCTCGTTTTAATCATAGGATTTCGATTCCCTACTCTCCGCCGAATTGAGGCATTGCATGCTGAGTGGCGGAAACTCAACGCCGCGATTTCCAGTTCTTGTTACCAGAGCGAGGAAAAAAAATTAATTATTTTAAGTATGTACTTATTAATCATTTTTTAAGAATCGTAATATTGGATTTTGATATATCATACTTTCGCAAGGAAGAGTAAAACCAACACATACACACACCTCTGTCTGCACTTCTGTCTATTAGTTTTGATCATTAAGTGTATTGCTATAATTATAATATTGTTAGTATTACTATTGTATATATTACTATTGTATGTATTATGTTATTTTGCAAGGACCTATTATTAGCATAATAAGCAGAATTATTCAAGCTTGTAAACGCTATGGTAATACAGCTACGACTTCAGTAAAGGAACTGATTAAATTGTACTCGCCGTATTATTAATATTATTTAGAGATATTTTAGACATATATGTATTATATTTTTGAACAGGAGTGAAATTTATGAATAATGTGTTATTCTAATCTTATGTTATTCTTACATTCAAAGTTATCGTTCCACAGTTGGTCTGATTATGCTTTGATGTGTTCAGATTTTCTCAGACTGATTTGCTAAGATTCCAATATTTATTATTAATATGGTAACCGGGAAAAGCATGAATTCACACAATAAAATTACAGCCCAACATAATTAAAATTTCAACAAAAAAAGGGAAATCGGGACTCAAGAACTACCTACCTCTATCTCAACTAAATTTAAATGAGAACACAACAGAAATCATCAAAAATTGGTCTACCCAGTAAAAAGATTTGCGGTAACACAAGCAAAAATAGTCGAATTGAAAACCTCCGTCTTTTTAAAGTCGGTTAGGAGGAAGCGAATTACTCCTTACACACCATAATAATAGGTAGTTAGTTTAAAATGTTTTTGAACGTGTCTTGTTAAGTCATCGGTAGCAGTGTCGGATGTCGCCTATTCTGATCGCCGTATTTCATCCTCGTTGGAACCTTTCGGAGTTATATCATGCGGGGCTTCTTATGCGTCGACTGAAAATTTGTAACTGCCTGGGCTCATTACGGGGGTCAATTTGACGATTACGGATGTCCATAACATATTAACTTTGCGACAACAGGACTTTAAGACATTACCGTTACGCCTGTCGTGGCGCAGAGATGCCTGTGGATGTGAGCGCGACAGGTTATGAGTTCGATTCTCACTCCAGAAATTGGAAAATATTATATAATATATAGTATTTTCATTTCCTCGCTCTTGGTAACAAGGTAAAAAAGCGTGGCGTTGAGTCCCGCCACTCAGCATGCACTGCCTCACCTCTGTGGAAAATGGGGTACGGAAATGTGTGGAAAGAGAACGGAGTGTCTTAACATTAGGTTCTCTGGTACCTCTCTGTTTTCGATACAGCGTGAAGCTAAAAATACATAATATATGCTTACATAGTATTCGGCTTTTACAGAAATTATAAGCAATTGATAAGTCATCATACCTAACAGAATACCATATTAAAACAAAACCTTATAAATATCAGTAGTGGCGGGGTGAATTTTTTTTAACACTGCGGAATTTTGCTGAGGATCTTTTTGCTGTCGAAGCTTGTTCTTTTTACAATTTTATATGACCTTTATATATAAATAGATTAAAACTATAAATTAACATGATAAATGTTATTTCTAATATTTCTTTTTTTTTTCACGCTGTATCCCGCATATAGCAGGGGTAGGGCAGAGGGAACCAGAAAACCTAGTGTTAAGAAACTCCATTCTCTTTCAACAATTCCGTTCCCTCCACTTTCCGCCGAATTGATTTATATACCTTTATATATCTAAATAGATTCTAACTATAAATTAACATATTAAATGTTATTTCTAATATTCCACAATAACTATAAAAACAAGACCATCTCAACCTTCATCCAAGCTAAGAACAAGATCAACATTCTAGTGGTCAAAACTAATTAAGCATTTAATAGGACTTATTTCGTAACTAAACTTTAAACGAGTTATACAAACGCTATGAGTGAATGACATCAATTTATATTAGTAATATTACGTACGTTGATTGTTTTAATTTGAAGCTTAGAAAAGAATTGCTTTACACGTTTATGTTTACTAGTTTGAAGATATTTCTTTGTATTTCTGTGAAGCTAAGGACGTAGTGATAAATTATTCCGTTCTCTACTTTCCACATATTTTTCTTTAATAAAAAATGTATATATATTAACACATGAGGCCTGTCGTGGCGCAGAGGCACATGCGTGCGACTGCAAACGCGACAGGTTGTGGGTTCGATTCCCACTCCAGGAAATGGAATTTTTCATTCCTGGGTTTAGCAACAAGGAAAACGCGGCGTTGAGTTCCGCCACTCAACACGCAATACCTTAATTCGGCGGAAAGTGGGGAATGGAGTGTCTTAACACTAGGTTCCCTCTGCTTACCTTGTTATATGCGGGATACACCGTGAAGCTCCTTTTCTGAATTCGGTTAAAAGTAATAATCTGATATAATAAAAAAAAAAACTTTTGAGTTATAAGGAAATATAATGTATAACAAAGGAAATCTGCAGGAAAAGCTTAGTTAGGTTAGTTAGGTATACAGATTTCATGAGATTTATTGAAGGTCTCAAGTCATTATTGATTTCTACATAAATCTGATGTCATCAAACACACAGTTGACCACATTGTAATCGCGTTATGATTACAACTTATCATTTTATCATATCTAGTTAATACAAAAAGCAGCTTCACGCTGTATCCCGCATTGAAGGGTAGTTAGAGGGAACCTAGTGTTAAGACTCCGTTCGCCGCTTTCCGACCGAATTCGAGACATTGCGTGTTAAATGGCAGAATTCAACGCCGCGCTGTGTCTGTCCGGAATGGAGCAATAAAAACATTTTTATAATTTAATCACTCCCTCGAGTAGGAATCGAACCCACAACCAATTACGTTTACAGTCATACACTCTCCCTCAAGTCATTACTAATTTCTATATAAATGTTATTAGTTAATAAAAAAAAGTGCATGCTTTATTTCGCATAGCAGGGTTGTCAGAGAGAACCTAATCAAGACACTCCGTTAACAACTTTCCACCGAAAAAAGCGCGAAATGTGCGTTAAGTGACGGAACTCAACACCGCTCTTTGTCTTTTCTAATCGGAAAAATGACAATATTTTTTTTATATAATTACTACCCCGAGTGGGAATCAAACCCACACTTAATCGACTTCGCAGTCAGACACTCCTTCTAAAGTCATTATTGATTTCTATATAAATCTGATGTCATCCAAACACTGAATTCACCACACAGTAATCGCGTTATGATTATACTTATTATCGTTTTATCATACTTAGTTAATACATTATTAATAATATATGTCACTAGACAAAACTTATTGCATCTATGTGGCGGAACTCATCGCCGCACTTAGCGATACCAGAGCGGATATGATAGTAATTTAAATATAATTCATTCAAATTGGGTTTGAACCCAGAACTCTCTTGCTAATCACGAACTCGCCAAATCTCTCACTACGATATAGCCATATCTTTGAGGTAAATGGCGGAGGAGAGTAGAGGGATGACCTATTTGCCAACATGCCTCAATGCAGGAATATTGTTTAACATCAAATCGATATTATTTATTATTCATAACTAAGGTAAAAAAACCGTACACAGATACGATGCACAATGAATTGAAATTATTACGAATAACTCGAAAACTAGTTGTAGTCTACTAACTAGTCTAAAACTTGACTAAATGTAAATGAGTCCACATCAGATCATTAAAATT
>JAKGSA010002770.1:0-13475 GCA_033558755.1 Philaethria dido
CTCCCCCGAGACCTGACCCTCTGTTGCAGCCCTTGCAGTTGCAGTTCTCTATTATGCTGCAGGTATGTTTGTTTTGTAGTTACGATGATATATATTTTTTTTAAACTTCATGCTGTATCCCGCATATAGCAGGGTAGGCAGAGGGAACTAGAGAACCCTAGTGTTAAGACACTCCGTTCTCTTACAACAATTCTGTTCCCCATTTTCCGCTGAATTGAGGCATTGCGTGCTGAGTGGCGGAGTGATTCTTCATTGTTTTAAGAGTAAATTGGAATGAATAAATTGTCATCGTGGCGCAATGGAATCATTTGACTATAGCAGTCGGCTTATGGTCAAATGTGTTGTGGGTGTGGATTCAATTTTCACTTGGCAAATAATCATTATTTTTTCAATTCATCAGACTTTTCTTATTTTCACCTATATAATTTATTACTTTCTAATTAAAATTAAATATTTATAGTTCACTGGATAATGTCTTTATAATTGAATTGAAGTTAAATAAAACATCTCTCTTCTGTTACCACTTCTTTTTACCAATAAGTCTAATTTAAAAACTCCTACTCATATAAATCTAACATAAAATTAATAAGGAGATAAAATTACCTCAGTTATATCTCTGATATCTGTCTTTATTTATATCACAGAGTCTCAGCATAACAGCGGCGCTACTGCCCTCGCTACAAGCGCAGTACAAAATGGAGCAAGTACAGAGTACAGGGGTGACGGCGGCGCGAGCCAAGTTCACGGTGGACCTGCCACAGCACTCGCTCAGCTTTGTTACTAAATTGCAGGTGGGCTTACTAAAACATATTTAAAGCCGTCGTAGAGTAAGTAGGCTGACTGTTAGCGCAATGGTTGACGGTTCGATGTCCATTTGAGGAAATTTTAATGTGATTACATTTGTTAGTAGCCTTTACTATGATTGTGAGTTAAATCTTCATACCACGCTGGTCATACAATTTGTAGTGTTGAGTTTCGCCACTCGACACGCCGTGTTTTGATTTCGGGCGGAAAATGAGGAACAGAGTGTTTTGCCACTAAGTTTCATAGACTTCCCTGTTATACATCTTAAATAAATCTCTTTAATAATACTAACAATAATTACACTTTATTATACGAATTCAAATTCAAATAATTTTATTCAAAGTAAGAAGTACTTGTCCATGCTTCATTTTTTGAACGTCAAATAATTTATCACCGGTTCACTAAATTTAATGCCTCAGACCTGAGAAGAACCGGCGCAAGAAAGTCAGCGAGACTTTTTTTTTCTCAATCAATACATCACAATTATTAATAAGGTAACCTTTAACACACAAACGACTAATCACAACTTTTTTAAATTCTGCCAGGCAACTTTAAGACTTGGGAATTGTATTGAATACTATTCTTTTCTTTATATTTTTAGGTAACTGAAGCCAATATACCAGCAGCGGCATCGGTAGCGTTGCCCGCTGTCAAGTGTCGCGCGCGAGTACTCGACTGCGAACCCCACGACCCTCATCACGACACCCACCATGACCCACATAATGACTCCGACCCTGATGCTACGAGGGGTAAGTTGATGTAAAATATAATATTTACTCTATATATCTGTATGAATAATTATAACTTGCCGAGTCTATATGAGTAATTAAAGAAACAATTCCTTACATCTAGGCAAATAATTATGATGTAAATAAAATTTAAGATCGTTTCTGTCACTCCAATATATGTATAAACGAACGAAAGATAGAACATAAAACATATGAAGGAATACTTTCAACTTTTGAGATATATAAAATTTGGGACATCTAAAACTTACAAAGGAGAAAAAGTGAAAAATGCTAATATTTTTATAATAATACACTAGCGATACATTAAATTTATAAAATTAAAATTACATACATTTGACAAACACTTTTGTTTGTGAAATGTATGTTGTCAAGGCAACGCATATTTTACTCATCAATAAAGTACTATAACTAATATTTGATTACAGCGGAGCCTGAAGGCGTAGTGTTACGCGCGGGGCGCTATCTCTCCGCGACGGCTGATATCGGCCTTTTCGAACACACACTATCTACCGATTTGCTCAACCATTTGGTGTTCGTGCAGAAAGTTTTTATGAAGGTTTGTTTACTAGTTTAATTTTAGTACCAAACAAACAATTCAACCAGTGTGTAGTTCGTGTAATGAAATATTGAAGTAATATGTAAGCCATTCGGTGTTCAAATGAGTCACACCAACACATCTAAATCTTATTAAAAAAGTGAATGCGTTAAATGCGCCTGTATTTGCATATAATAATAGTTTTTGTTTCATCAAAATCGGGCTACGATTTCAGAAACTACAGCGTCTTAAAGTTTGAACATTCTTAAAATGATTGTTCCGTCGATGTCGGCCGGTGACGTCACGTGCCGATACGTATGTGTACGTGTGGCGTGTGTGTGTGCGTGTTGTTACAACGTACATGTATGTAAGTGTGCAACGTGACGTCACACAGTAGCGCGACCGAGGCTGCACTTTAACGCGACATATCTCAGTCAATTTTGAAGATAGAAAAAAAAGTTGCTAAAAGCTGTTAGCTAAAAACGTTGGTGTGACTCATTGATGAAAACCACAGGTTTTATATATCGTTATTTTATATAAGAATTTTTTTTGTAAATTCATATGTTATTCCAACATATCTTGCAACACTATCTTGACTCTGATTGAACGGATTGTATTATGATTCTCGTTTACTATATGTTGAACATATAACATATAATATACATACATAGCTTCACGCTGTATCCCGCATATAGCAGGGTAGGCAGAGCGAACCTAGTGTTAAGACACTCCGTTCCTTACTTTCAGTCGAATTGAAGCATTGCGTGCTGAGTGGCGGAACTCAACGCCGTTGAACATATGAATTGTTGTTATAAATACAAACATTGATTTTCTCAAATTAGGAGGTAAATGAAGTTGTACAGAAAGTCTATGGTGGCGAAAAACCAGTACCGCTGTGGAACGAAGAGGAAGCGTCTTCGTCTGCCTTCAGTAGAATACTGTTTTCACTACTCATCAGAATAAAGGTTAGTTTTTATTAAATGAAACTATATTTAGTTGGTTAAATGAAATACTGTATGTATAATTGTAAGTTTTTAATACTCTATGAAAAAAATTGAAAAAAAAGTATATTATTCTGTCCAAGAATACTATAATGATGTCAATGTGTGGATTTAAATGCAGTTGACGCTCACTCGGGAGTCGGGAGGCTCATCATAGTTGTATATTTATTGTAAAAATTTTATTTGAAAAGAGCAACTGTTGAGTTTCTTGCCGGCTCTTCTCAGCAGAACTGCCTTCCGAGTCAGTGGTAGCTTCCGTTAGGACTGACACAACTGACACCTTTGTAAATTGATAATTAGAAAGTGCTTGTAACAGCCTGTTTGAATAAAGAATATTTTGATTTTGATTTTATGGTTTCTCTTGTCCACGTAGAGATGTCAAATATTAGTATCGATATTAGACCCATTGACTGTAGGATTTCATCTCCACTATATATTGTATGAATGTGTCATTAGGGCATCTTTGTTGATCTCAATTTGGGGTTAACTAATTTTTAATGAAACATACATTCCTGCTTGATATTTTTCTTTCCAGAACGTAACGATAGGTTTTTTTCTGAAATAAAGAATATACTTTTGAATCTGTTGGTCAAGTAGCCATAACTATGAACCAGTGTGCCATCTAGTAATAAATTCGATAAAATTTTCGCAATAAGTGTCACGATGTTAACACATCGTTTCTTGTTATACAGCGCATCCAGTTGACGGCGACGACGCCCAGCAACTGCGCGGTGCGGCTGGAGACGGGCGCCGTGGAGCTGGAGCTGTCCAACCGCGTGCAGAACGTGCCGCAACCCGCCACGCCGCACGGACTCAGACTGTTCGCCAGGGCGCAGGTATGACGCCCGCCATGCTTAACCCACTGACTGCCAGACATATTTAGAGCGTCTTACCTTAGATGGCATCTAATGGCATGGCAAATTTTATTTTGAAGAATACATGAAAGTTTACAAAATATAATTATATTAAGCAACTTATATAATATTATAATAAGAATGGTCATTTCATTATATTTTTTTATTCACCTTTAAAATATTTTAACTGAAATTTGCTTCTTTAAAAATTAATTTGTAAAACATTTCGTAGCTGGCAGTTTTGATACGCACGCTTAATACAAGATATCTCGCACGCTAACAACATGTGCCAAGCCCGCCTTAGACGCTGCGCCATTTACGGCACGCCTGCCGTGACGTCATCTCAATACATAGTCATTTAACATACAGAGAACCTAGTGAAAAACTCCGTCCTCTTCTTCTTTCACCCTATTTCGAATTTCGAATTACATTGTGCTTTTTTCTTCAGTGTTTAAGTGAAAAAATGAAAATAATTCAAATATAATTATGCCCATTAAATAGTAAAATAAATTATTCCTGAATGCAAAATCCGAAAAACCAGAACCATAGCGTTTATAGTTATTATTATTGATCTCATCATAGTCAATGACGAGACTTTGAGTCGTCGTTGTGACGCAGTTGATCGCACTTGACATTATTTGACTATTTTTTTATTATTAACCATAAATATATATACAATATCTTTTTGTAACTTTTAAAGGTGGACGTGAAACTAAGCTTGGGACAATTAATAAGGAACGCAATGTTCGAAGAAGCTGAACCGGAATACCAACAATATGCTTTCTTTAAAACTAGAATATGTAAGTATGATCGTTTTAAAAGTTAATAATAGCAGTAGAAAATAAAATAAAATAACAAAATACCTTAAATACTGAAAATTACCTTAAAGACTTTGGAGATATATACTCGATATATCTCCGAAGTCAAAGTCAAATAATTTTATTCAAAATAAGAAGTTACATGCTTCATTTTTTGAACGTCAAATAATTTACCACCGGTTCACTAAATTTAATGCCTCAGACCTGAGATGAACCGGCGCAAGAAACTCAGCGGGACTTTTTTTTTCGTCAATGGTTTACAATTGTTTATTTAGTGGCAATGATACCTTTGAAACAGACTGCAGCGAGCATTTCATTCCTTAGGCGTGTTATCATTTATAAAATCACTGATTAGGTTTTAACACACATAACACAAATAACCTATAACACACAAACGTCTTTTCACAATTTTTCAATTGTGAAATGGAAAATTCTCGGATGTTTTCTGGAATTTTATTGCAATCGCAGGTCCCCCGATATACACTTACCGCTAAAGAATGTGTAAAATGTTTATTTGATTTTTTTGTATCAAGTGTTGAATCTACAACTATTATACAGTTAGAGACATCTCAACTACACCACTATGACGTCATTATATAAAACCATATGTACTCATATATACTCTATAATATATAAAAATATCATTGCTTTTTTTTTTAACTTCAAGCTGTATCCCGCATATAGCAGGGTAGGCAGAGGGAACCTGAGAACCTAGTGTTAAGACACTCCATTCTCTTGTTCTTATTCGGTTCCCCACTTTCCGCCAAATTGAGGCATTGCGTGTTGAGTGGCGAAACTCAACGCCGCGCTTTGCCTTGTTACCAAACCCAAAAATATCATATAGAATAATAATATTCATAAAATTCCAGCAATGCGCAACGCATTCCAAGACGAGATAGTATGCGAGGAGGACAAAGAAGTCGTTCTAATAACACTAAAGCGACCACTTATTTTCATAATGCCGGTGGCGGTCGATAAGGCGATACTTGTGTGGCTCAACTATAAGAATGCATACGAATACTGGAATGAGAAACGAATGAGCTTGAACAAAGAGGTTTTGACTGCTACACAGCAAGTTTTTGAAAAGGTATGTGTATATTAAAAAAAGGTAGTTATATGATTTATTTTCGATAGTAGGGTAGTTAGAGAACCTAGTGTTAAGACACTTCATTCGCCGCTTTCTAGCCATATTTGTAACATTGCGAATTAAGTGGCCCCTTCTAAGTGGACCTTAACGCGTAGTTTGTATTACCAGAAGGGAGAAATGGAAATGGTTTAAATATAATCATTCTGCCAATTACTCTTGCTGATAGTTAGAATAATATAATAATAAAATTATATTTGTAGCACTCTGTGGCCTCATCTTGCACTTTACTATGCTGTCCCGTAACTTAATTGTCTTTTTTACGCCCTACGAAAATTGACGTTTTAAACTATTAAATGTCATTGGCAATAGATGATCGACATACATCAATGATTACCAATAAGTCTTATTTTTATTACTTTTTTAATTGATATATTTTTCGGTGCTGTTTTAACAGATTTACAATTGTATAATAATAATTATTTTCAAGGTACAATTAACATCGAACATAGCGACTCCACACCTCAGTACACTATTTCTACAACTAAATGTCGACGACATTGGTATTTGCTTGCCTTTAAATGCTAGCCACCTATGGTGAGTATGATACATTATTGTTAGAATAAAAATGTACTAACTTAACAATATAAAATGATCGATAATAGAAAGTAAGTTGCCAGCCAAATTTTAAAAAATCACCTTACTTTCTGAACAGTATGTCGTTTAATCATAGTAAAGTGGAAGTGTCATCACCGACCACCCTCGTTACATATCGTAGACGCGTTGGGGCGGCGGCCGCTACGAGGCGGAGTCGCGCGGCGCGGTCGTGGTGACGCTAGAGAGTACGAGCATATCGGCGTGCAGCTCGGGCGCTCTCGTCAGCAAGGGCCGCTTCGTGGGACTCTGCCTGCGCTTCGCGGATGACTTCGAGGCCTCGCTAGATGACTGGAAACCGGCGCCGGGACTCGCCTGTGTCAATGTGTGTGCGGTGTCCGAGGGCACCTATGAGGTGTGCAGTCGCACTACTGCTGCTAAACACCATGGTAAATTATTTACATTTTTTGATAATGTTAATACGTAAAAGAAAACATTTGGATCCATTTTTATGAAAATTAAGTAGTCCGAGAAGCATGAAAATTTGCATAAATATAATGTATATTAGGAAGAAATGCAGAAAACCATATTTGTTCAGAAATACATTCAATCAATAAAATATTCTAAATAATGTTACTCACGTTACATGTTACAACGCTTGTCATGGTGCAGAGGCACAAGCGTGCGACTGTAAACGCGACAGGTTGTGGGTTCGATTCCCACTCCAGGAAATGTAAAATTTAGTATTTTCATTTCTTGGGTTTGGTAACAAGGCAAAGCGTGGCGTTGAGTTCTGCCACTCAACACGCAATGCCTCAATTCGGTGGAAAGTGAGGAACGAAATCGTTGAAAAAGAATGGAGTGTCTTAACACTAGGTTCTCTGGTTCCCTCTACTTACCCTGCTATATGCGGGTTACAGCGTGATATTAAAAAAAAAATGTTACTCACACTATCATACTTTAAGTTGCTAGTATGTTGAAATGTGACTTCTCGTAAATTCCTCTTTGTATATTTATATAACTCGCTATGTACAAAATATATGTGAAGAAAAATTTCCTAATCTCATCAATGCAAGATATAAAGGCCGGATAATAAAATATTTTACTTTTTTTTTATATACAGAAAATGCTAAATGGTTCCTGAACGTATCATGGCAGATGGAAGGCGTGGATATACACTTGGACGTGAATGTTGGCAAGCAACTATCTGCACTAGGACATACCCTGACTATGCTTACTGGTTAGTTTTTTAATAATATTAAACGAATAAAGACAATTTAACTTATTATTTTTTTAATTATTTTATGTATCACATAATAAAATAAACTGGTTTAGTTTATAAAAGTTTTAAATAATTTCATTCAGAGACTCATTTGACTTATTTCCTAAAGACAAACTGTATTAACAGTCTTGTAGGATTCTAGAACTTCTAAGAAATTATTGTTATTATCCAAATAAAAAAGTGTGTACGCATCTAATTGTTAAAAAGTCTACTAAATATTTATTTATTAAATAATAATAATAATATATTTTTTTATAATGAAAAAATACATTTTAAATTTTATAATATAAACATTGTTTAAATAGGCTTTGAGGAAGAAGATCCTTTGAAAATGGACTATGAAAGTGACTTAGAAGATGAAGCTGACAATAGCAAGGATTCACAGGTAAACTGCTGCTTTTTATATATTTTCATTTTATATTTTGATTAAAAGTTATAATGAGTCACACCAACACATCTAAATCTTATTAAAGAAGTGAACTTTAAATGCACCTGTTCTTGCAAATAACAATAGTTTTTGTTTCATCAAAATCGGGCTAGGATTTCAGAAATTACAGCGTCTTAAAGTTTGAGCATTTTTAAAATGAGTGTTCCGTTGATGTTGGCGGGTGACGTCACGTGGCGACACGTATGTGGGCGTGTGGCGGTGTGCGTGTGTGTGCGTGTTGTTACAACGTACATGTATGTAAGTGTGCACGTGACATCACACAGTAGCGCGACCGAAGCTGCACTTTAACGCAATTTATCTCAGTCATTTTTGAAGATAGAAAAAAAATAAAAACGGATTTTATTTTCTTCAGTTACCTTCTACTTATATATATAGATAGATAGAGATATAACCAGATAGAGCTAAAAACGTTAACTAAAGAATTTGTAATATTTTTGGTAGCTTCCATTTTTCTACCCTTATAGCAGATATAGTAATTAAAGTAATTAAAGTTTGTTTTGTACTTTTTCCCCACAATTTGAAACATTTGCCACTCAACACGCAACGTCCCGAATTCGGTCAGAACGAACTGAGTTCTTAACCTCAAGTTCTCACTAAATACTTTGTTTACGTTGTTTACGTAGACCGCCCGCGCGCAAGTCAGAAAATGCCTTGCGGAGACGAACGGTACTGTGGGACTCAGTGGCTAGCCCGATACTATTTACTGAAACTCAGTGAAACCTTCACCACCTATATGAGGCGCCGCAGAATCTCTTGCATATGCCTCTACGACGCCCCACTGCCTGTTCGAGACTGCTGTCGAGATAATGTGTGACGTTTTTGTGTGTTCCTGTATAGGAAAGCATAGTGTTCCGTCGCAAGTACACGTCGCAGCTGCCGGCCTTCGTGTTCGACCCGGCCCTGGACGCGCGACAGCGCTCCAAGCTGATAGAGCGCGAGATGACGGAGCAGGCCAAGGTGATCAGCGACCTGCGCGCGCTGGGCGCCAGCCACGCCACCGTCGAGCACGAGCTGCGCCGCCTCAGCGACCTCGAGGCGCTCGCCTTCAAGGACTTCCGCAGGTACCAAACCAAATTTGCGTATTAAACTTGATTTTTTTACATATCATAATCAATATAATATAGAATATGAGGAATCATTGATAATCCCATGACAATTAACATATTATACAATTGTCTTTACTGCATACATACATAGCTTCACGTTGTATCCCGCATATAGCAGGGTAGGCAGAGGGAACCTAGTGTTAAGACACTCCGTTCCCCACTTTCCGCCGAATTGAGGCATTGCGTGGTAAGTGGCGGAACTCGACGCCGCGCTTTGCCTTGTTACCAAACCCAGAAAATTGGCTTTACTAATGATTATTTTTTTTGTTTATCCAGGGATATGATCCAGAAGTTGCGTCGTCAGAGTGTACGCGCGTCGTCTATCACAAAGGGCAAGCTGGGGCTCGGCTCTAACCGCTCACATTCATTTGTATCGCCACCTGCCCACCAGGATCTTGATCAGTTAGTATATCTAAATATATATTTTTTAGTCAGTAAAAATACTTTAAAACTTGATGTAAAAATGAGCCTATTGAGAACCGTTCAAGCGCTTTAGCTAATTAAGTCATACATTTTTATAGAAGTACGTCAAAATTCTCAGATTTTTTATGACGTAATGACAAATATTTATACGTTTTCTAAAAATTAAGCATGTATGAATAAAACTTTATAAATAATCGATTAATGTGAATTTCAAAATATATCAAAAGTTCCACGTTTGCTGATATGGCTGTCAATGTCTGCAATATCACAAAGATATTTATAAATTGCGAAATCTAAAGTTTTATTATAACTTTTATCAGTATTTTTCAATGCATAACAGAGTGTCAGAACCACTAAGCGGTCTCGGTGGTCTGGGCGGTCTGGGCGGTTTGGGCGGTCTGGGCGGTCTGGGCGCGCTGGGCATGTGCGTGGGCGAGGCGGGCGAGTCCGGCGAGACGCTGCTGCTGGCAGACGATGACACTCGTCTTGCTGACATCATTGAGGGCGCCTCTTGGAGCTCCGCTGATAGTGATCCGCTTACTGGTAACATATATGTTATTGGAATATTAATAAAAGTGTGTATATTATTGATATATCTATTTGATTCGAAGTGATTATCTCGAAATATGAATATTTTAGAACTTTTAGTTATATGTATATAGTGAGGATGGATAGTTCTTATTCTTTCATGTAAAAATAACAGAATAAACATCCATGAATCAATAAAACTTTACAGTAAAACGGTTACTAAAATTTATAATTTTGTATAAATTATAATGAATGATAAATCCTAATTAAGCTCTTTGTCTGACCTATGGTGGTAAATTATTTGACGTTCAAAAAATGAAGCATGTAACTTCTTATTTTGAATAAAATTTTTTGACTTTGACTTTGACTTTATGTAATAATAAATATAAAAATCCTATAAAATCGAATTCGAATTGCAACTGTCTTGTATAGGTGTTTATAATATCTAAACACATGTCTATCTCGCTGTCCCCCCAGGTGTGCCATCCGGCACGGGTCCGTCCCGCTCGTGCTCACTGCGCGGCGCGCGCGGCACCGAATCACGTGACGCGCGCGAGCGTGACGGGCGCGAGGGGCGAGCACGTGTCACGTTCCAGGGCGGCGTGCAGAGGCAGAGCTCGCTGCCGGCGCCGTGGCCGCCGTCAATGCATGCGCATGATAACGATGATGTTGACAACGGGTGGGCTTTGTTTGTATTCATTGTATGGAAATGTATGGAGGTTTTAGATCAGGTTTTCAAACACGTTATATGAGCTGTATTGTTATTATGAAAATAATCATTTGTCATAAATATATTGTTAATCTCTATTATTAGAGTACTATAACGTAATGAGCGTCTAAATGTAAACATACTGATGGGTACGATCTTTATTATAATAGTAATGATTACATAAAATATTTTTTATTTATCCAGTCTATTAAGACCAATCTAACATTTCCAATTTTCTTGTGCGCCTTGATAAAATATTTTTTCCACTACAAGCCAAATATGTTATTCATTTTGTTAGAGTAAAGGCAGGTTCTGATAATACAGACACTATTTGTTTAAAAGAAATCTACAACCACAAACAATATCGTACTAAATCTGTTTTTGCAATGAAAATACATATATTCAATTCTATTATTTATTTTATATTAATAATTTCTAATAATAATTATATTACATGTCCAGGTCACCACCGGAAGCTCCGGGACCGAGTCAAACAGAAAGCAAACAGAGTAAGGCGAAGACAGCAGAACCTAACATCGATTTCGAGTTAGACGTGAAGGTGCACATCAACAGCGGCAAGTGCGTGCTGCACACTAAGGACGTCGCTGGGCATGAGGAATTGAAAATGTATGTATTATTATTTAATATTATATTCAGTTTAGCGTCTAACGTCTATAAAATCATTTAACGTCTCTAAAAGTCATCTAAAAGAATACTTATTTATAATTTAGAGCATTAATTTTTTCTTGTATGTATGTCTATTGTTCGTATGTATGTCTATATGTATTGATATGTGTGGATATATATATAAGTGTATATACATATTTATCTATGATTAGCCTTCTGTAATTATATTTATTTATTTTTTATTTATACTGAATTGCACTAGCGTTATTCCCTTTTCCTCTTTCATTTGTCCCTATACTTAACGAAGTTTGTCTGTAAGAGATGGCTTGAAGCAATAAGACCGCCTTTGCATACAGACACGTGAGTTCATATTATTGTTTCCTCATTCTTTTATATTTTATTGTGTGTGCAATAAAGATTATTTTATTCTATTCAGTTCCATTACTTAACGCACAATATAGCGAAGGGCTGAGAACGGAGTATCTTGGTATTGGAGTACATTAGCTTCACCTTGACTACCATGTTATGTAGAATAAACTGTGAAGCTACTTATATGCATAAGTATCTATGTTGATGCGTTATATACGAATTGCTTTAGTTTTTAAATTTGTTTAATTGTTTTATATAGCATACTGTTAGAATATCTTATTTAGTATCGATTACAAATTAAATTAGATGTAAATTTGGTACTCTACCAAGCAAGTAGTTAATTGCACAAATTAAACATGTCTTGGTGTGGTTTTGTTATTTGAAGATAGTTACTGTGAATATCGTCATTAATCGTCGTAAGATGTAAGTCACGAAACGAATTAACTGTCTCCAACGGTTCCCATCATTTGCAATGATACCAACAGTGTAGAAATTCCGTGTCTGTATTTTGAATTAGTCAAACTATCTCGTGGGTGAAGAATTTAACTGTTTCATTTTGTTTTTTTCCAAATATGTACGTACGTGACATGATTGTGTGTACAGTGGCAGCAGCAGTAAGTCTCGCGTGGGGCGCTCCGCATCGGGTGGTCTGGACGCGCGACGCGCGCGACTACCGCCGCCGCCTGACATCACCGTGTTCCAAGTGCCTGGATTGCAGCTTAAGGTTACATATTCTTTTTGTAGTTTTTTTATTGAATTAAATAATTAAATGAATGTAAAATAAAGTAATTATTAAATATTCTTACTGTGGAAATAATTTTATTGATTTTGTTTCTATTTTTTTGATATGAAATGTTTTAAAATAATAAACAAAGCACGGTGTTCTATACCTTGCCAACTGCTGAGAAAAACGTGAAGCTTCTTTAAAAATAATTAAGCTTTAAGCTTAACAAAAACAAGAAAACCTACTTCAAATAAAATGTGCTTAAAAGTAAAACCATTACGAATAACTCAAAACCGACTCGTCAGACCCAAACTAACCCAACCTAATCTAAATAAATTTAAATGGTGGTCCGATCTGAAGCATTAGATATCGCTACACGGAAAAAGAATCCTCCTGTTTTAAAGTTAATTAAAAACAAGAAATTATTATTACACCCTAACAGGTACACTATGAATCTAAAACCCTACCAGAAGAGTCAATATCACCACAAACAGTACCCAACATTCCACTAAATCCCACTCGCAAGGTGGGTACCAAGAAAGCGGCTCTCTTCGCCTGGATCACCTTACAAAGTATACCAGAAGAGACTATCATCAGTCCGCATATCCTGGAGTTTTTGGAGCAAACTCTTGAGCCTATACCTACGAAAGCGTCATTCTCTGCACCTACACCTGGTATGCTATTTTGACTATTATTATTATTATTATGTAAAAGATACGTGGAAGTAGAATAATAAAAAATATATACTGTATGAAGTATAATATGCCATTTTCAGAATGTATGAAATATTTTGATTACTAGAAAAAAAATAATTGTAATG
>JAKGSA010002771.1:2935-13460 GCA_033558755.1 Philaethria dido
ACTGAAGACCGATTTTTGATAAAAATACAGTATGAAGATAGAACAGACTTGGGAAGGGGACATGGAATACTTTTTGCGAAAAAAATAGTAGAAGGGGTTGAAATAGAGGATGAAAGTTTGTATGGAAGTTCCTTATTGTCAAACATAAAGTCATGTAAGATTATTTAACTGTTTACAACTTTCACACCTAAACCACTTAACCATCTTTGACAAATAGTCTAGACCTTGGGAAAGACTATAGTCTACTCCTTACCATGTCGCGCGATATAACCGAATTCCACGCGGACGAAGCCGCGGGCGAAAAGCTAGTATAATATATAAAATAGGTATATAAATATACAGAATAATAAATATCTATAAACTAACTAACACATACCATTTATACACCCACCAGTACAACATGAATATAATTTGCTTAATTAAAGTATACATATAATTATATCAGCAAAACAAAAGAAAAACCAATAAGCAAAGACAAAACAAAGACAAAAAGAAATGAAAATGTAAAAAGAATTTAATATAAATATAATTATACAATTATTATTGTAGTACTCGTTTCCAAACGAAAATGTTAGGACGCTGACAGCTGTCATGAGTACGAGCAATAGTTACTTTATAACGTTATACCTATTTATTTTTTATCTATCAACAGATGAAATATTCTGCACACCCTTGCTTCAAACACTTTAAGATGGAGGTCAGTAATCAGTTTCTGCAGGTGGACGCCAAGGTTCTCCCAGCTCCTAAACTTGACATTGGTGCCGGCAGATCTGTTGATCCCAGGTATATACATACTAAAACTATTTATTTATTTTATTGTACAATACAAGGAAAAAAGAAAATAAAAGTGAGGCATAAAAGGCGACCTTATCGCTAATGTTTATTTTGGTGGTAGGGGGTTTGTCTTCCGACTGGCTCGCGACCACTGTCATGTCAAAGACGAACCACCAAATATTTAATGACGTGTTCCGGTTCGATGTCATATAAGCCAGGTTTTTTCTATTCTCACCCATCCTTTCTCCAGAATGGGGTGGTTTCTATGGCGGACTGCTGTGGCCACTATACTGTCTCTTCCCCCTTTCATCAGTATCGTCTAGGTCGGCAACGCATTTACAAATCCTCTGGTGTAGTGGATGTCCATGGGCGAAGGTATCTACTTACCATCGGGTGGTCTTTCCGCTCGTCTGCCGCCTTTGATCAATTAAAAAAAATTATAATAACTAACCATCTTTTAACATTTTATATCTTTATATTAATAGATAAAAGAAATGTATGTGCCTTTTTTACGAAATTTGTGTGGAGTAGCATGAAATTTGACACAGCTTTGGTTATATGACGTAATAGAAATAGATTAAATTTATAAAATAAATAATATATTCAGAAGAAATATAGAAATAGAAAGTTTTCTTAATATCCAATAATGTGTCCACGTTTATAGTATTGTTACCTCTAAAGACAGTCAGTCTCTATATTTTATTAGTAAAACTTTTTTTGCCTAAACTTATTTTAATAGGCGAGGAGTTTGGCAAGCCAGCCGTTTCTTGAAACCCAGCGCCCTAAATAATTGGGGCTTAATAGGTGTGGAAATCGATACACGCCGGTGTGACTGTCAGATCGTTAGTGATTTGGTATGTATATATTTAGTAGACAATATTTTTTTTAAGCTACCCTTTTTCTAATGTCAAGATTTCAAGAAATTTCGATAAATCATGAAATTGCGTGTTGCATGGCGTAACTCAACGCCCCGCTTAATCTTTGAAGGAAACTTGATAATAAGTTAAATATAATGATTGCCCTGAGTGACATCGAACATACAACCATTCGAGTTTACAGTCAAACACTGTCCCACTGCGCCACGATGGCCTCAAATTAAATTGTTTTATTAGTATAGATAATTATTTTACTAATTTGTAATAAATTACCATATTTTTGGCATAAAGATTACTTTATTTTAGAAATGAATAAATAAGTAAATAAACAAAAAACATTCAAGGTATTTTTTAAAAAAAAATAAAAAATTATTATAAAAATTTAAACTTAAAAGTGCACGTCTTAAAAATAATGTTCTTGATTTGTCAACTTATTCACCCCTGGCACGAATATTCGTTGCTGTTTCACATTATTTTCGTGAAATATTTTTAAAATTCCCTTGAATAGAAAAGTTTTTAATAATGTAATAATACGTCGATATAACTTTATTCATCTTTGTAACCGATTTAAAAAAAAAGTGTGTTCTCGCATAACTTTTGACTGGACGAACCAATTTAATCGATTCTTTTTTATATGATAGTTAGTACTTCCATTTAATTAAGATTTGACAAGTAATTTTTAAGTTATTCGCAATTATATTACTTTTTAGCCCCTTTTATTTGAAATCGATTTTATTTTTGTTGGTAATATTTTAATTATTGTAAATAATATTAATTTGACTCTTGTTATAACAGATGTTGCGAGTTGGAACTTCAATGGGCATGTCAGTAGCTGCTCCAAAGTTGACCAGTTTTAATGTCAGAATGACTGACCTTCATAGAGTCTTATTGACAGCAAGTGATAAGGGAATCAATTTAATAATTGTCGTTGTTCCTGTGCGACTGAAGGATGCTTATGACAGAGTAAGTAAATCCAGTAATAAATAATTTTAAATAACGTAATGTAACATACCTATTCCCATTTTTTTTAAATTGTACTAAGCGGGACTCGAACCCGCCCCTTTTGGAAAAGGTCTAAGCACTCTAACCATTCTAATTTTTGTTTTATTTTTTTGTATTGGCGAGTTGGGCTACGTTCAATTTTTTGTTTTCTAAAATTCTCCTTCTATTTCTAACTATTTGATTAACACTTAAAAAATATTAAAAATTCTGTATTTTTAAAAAATAATCTATGCATAGATTTAATTTTTTAAGTTAAGTTAAGTTTTTTTAATATTTGTGATCTTCATAATTTAATTATGGAGTAACTGATATATTTGTAGCGGTTAAAAGCATTTACGACGTAGAGAAAAATTTATTTATTTAAGGAAAAAAAAATTAAATAATATTACATTAACATAATATATACTCAGCACGCAGTGCCTCAATTCGGCGGAAAGTGGGGAACGGAATCGTTGTAAGAGAATGGAGTGTCTTAACACTAGGTTCTCAGGTTCCTTCTGCCTACCCTGCTATATGCGGGATACAGTGTGAAGTTAAAAAAAACAAAATAATAATATAAACATATTTTTTTTTTTTACAATTATGGTAAAGTTTGAAATAAAGCGGTTTTAGCTTTATTGTTTCGCGTATAATCTGTACTAATATTATAAAAGGAAAAGTGTGTTTGTTTGTCCATCTATCACATCGCAACGAAGTGATGATATGTTAAGATATTATTTTACTGTACAATCGGTGGTCATCAGAAGAGGGAAAAATATTAGTATTGATCAAAACCAAAGGCGAAAATTAATGAATTTACTGGTTGGTTTTATTTGGTTCCGCAACTCAGCAGTGCCTCAATTCAGTGGAAAGTGGGGAACGGAAATCTTAAGAGAATGAGTTGTCGTTAAGAGAACAGTGTTGTGTTCTCTGCCTACCCTGATGTGAGTGGGATACAGTTTGAAACTAGAGAACCTAGTGTCCGTTCTTTTTTAACATTTCCGTTCCCCACTTTCCGCCGAATTGAGACGTTGTGTGCTAAGTGGTAGAATTCAACGCCGCGCTTTGCCTTGATACCAGAGCGAGAAAATGAAAATACTAAATATTATTTATTATTTTCATTTTCTGGTGTGGGATTTGAATCCACAACCTGTCACGATTATTCTTGTGTCTCTGCGCCACGACGGGCCTCATTTAAAACAATTATTATTATTATTTTCGCTTTGTTTACAGGTGAAGCGTATTGCTGAACTCGAAGTGGGTATTTTAACTCAATGTATTAAAGACAACACTGTCATGAATCGTATGAATGATCAAACAATCCGGAATATCTTACTAAAGGTATATTCTATTCTATAAACCTTTATATACAATTGCATTATAGTTATATATATTTTAAAATTAACTTTTTATTTAAGATAGTATGTATTTTCCAAACATATGAAAAAAAAAAAGGATAGATCCAAGTAAATGCTGAATATGGCTGGGGCATCGCCGTCAAACGACGCTTGCCAGGCGCATCGCCCTACACCTGCGATAAGTGGGCAGGGCTGCAGTGTCAAGTACGGGCTTTTTGACTAAAGACACGGAGTACCCAGAAAGAAACTCCGCTTTGCAACATGGAATATTGGCTCTCTAACCGGACGATGCAGAGAACTCGCAGATGTACTCGTGAGACGTCGGGTCCAGTGTGTCTTCCTACAGGAAACACGCTGGAAAGGCAATAAGTCCCGTAACATCGGACAGGGTTACCAGCTTATATACACTGGGTCGCCCTCGGGTAAGACCGGTGTGGCGGTAGTGCTCTCTGAAGAGCTTCAGAGTGGTCTCCTCGAAGTCGACCGTCGCTGCGATCGCTTGATGCGGGGGAAGGTACTGATTGAGGGTGTCATCACCAACTTGATCAGCGCCTATGCCCCTCAGGCGGGTTGTAGTGGCGCCGAAAAGGAGTCATTCTGGGAACAGTTTGAAGGGGTGCTACGCGCCATACCATCTGCCGAGGTAATCATAGTTGGGGGGGACTTAAACGGCCACGTGGGTAGGGCTGGGGACACGTATGAGCGTGTTCACGGTGGTTTTGGTTATGGTCGTCGCAATGCAGAGGGAGAAAATACCTGAGAACCTGTATTGCGTCTGACTTGGCCATCGTGAACACGTTCTTCCAAAAGAGTTCCCAGCACCTTATCACGTATAAGAGCGGGTCCCACTCAACTCAAATAGATTATCTGCTGACCAGACGGTGTCATATAGGCAAGGTCACTAACTGTAAGGTCATTCCTGGTGAAAGCCTAACGGCCCAACATCGTCTTCTTGTCATGGACTATGTCGTTACTCCGAAAAAGAAAGTTGCCGAGAAACGTGACCCTAGGATCAAGTGGTGGTTGTTGGATGGGCCGATGCAGACCGACTTTCTGGCAGAGGTTAAAAGTCAAAATCTATCGACTGACACCCAAACTGCCCAGGAAGCTTGGGATCGAGCCCAGTCAGCAATTATTACTGCAGGTAAACGAGTTCTTGGCATTTCTAGGGGAGGACGAGTCATCGACAGGGAGACATGGTGGTGGAATGACAAGGTGCAGGAAGCGATTCGGAAAAAGAAGGCTGCTTTTAAGAAGTGGCAGAATTCCAACTCCCCTGAAGACAGAGTGGATTACATTGCGGCGAAACGTGCCAGCAAAACAGCTGTAGCCAGAGCCCGCAGTGAGAGTTTATCACCACTTTACGATAAACTTGAAACTGCGGAGGGGCAGAAGCTCATATATAAACTGGCACGTGCTCGGGATAAAGCAACACAAGACATTTCCAAATGTCTCTGTGTCAAGGACTCCCGAGGTACGCTGCTTTGTGATCAGGGCTCTGTGAAGGAGAGATGGAGGGGCTACTTCAAGGAGCTGCTGAACAGTCAGCATCCGTGTAGTCTTCCTTCCGAACCGCTCCCTAACCTCGGACTTGTTGCCCCAATAACCCTAGACGAAACTCTAAATTGTCTTCGACATATGAAGAACCGGAAAGCGGTGGGGCCTGACGACATACCGATCGAGGCGTGGAAATCGTTGGGCTCTCTTGGTGTGCTCATGCTCACTGATCTCTTCAACCGCATCTTGAGCACTGGTACGATGCCACAACAGTGGCGGTACAGTTTCATTACCCCTATTTACAGGGAAGGGGCAGTGTTCAGATTGTGGTAATTATAGAGGGATCAAGATCATGAGTCACACCATGAAGCTCTTCGAGCGCATAATCGATCTCAGGCTTCGCCGAGAGTGTACTGTCTCTGGATGTCAGTATGGATTTCAGTCAGGATCCGGTACCATGGACGCCATTTTTGCCCTCAGAACTTTGATGGAGGCATACAGGGAAAAAAGGAGAGCTCTGCATGTGGCGTTTTTAGATCTGCAGAAGGCCTTTGACTGTGTGCCTCGTCAATGTATCTGGTGGGCATTGCGATCCAAGGGAATCCCTGAGATCTATATTAACATTATTAGAGACATGTACCGTGATTCCGCTTCAAGGGTTAGGACTGCTGTTGGCGACACCAAACCCTTTCCGATTACGGTAGGGGTTCACCAAGGCTCGGCGCTTAGTCCGTTTTTGTTCAATGTAGTCTTAGATACTGTCTCGGCTTACATTCAGGACCAACCTCCATGGTTGATGATGTATGCCGATGACATAGCGCTCATTGACGAGGACCGGATGAGGCTGGAGCAGAAAGTGAACCTCTGGAAGGGTACGCTTGAGAACGGCGGTCTTAAACTAAATGTGTCGAAGACCGAGTACATGGCATGCGGGAGCCCGGACTCTGGCACTATCCATATAGGTCCTGAATCAGCCGTTAAGTCGGAAAAGTTCAGGTACCTTGGATCCGTTTTGCACGAGTCCGGAGGCATCGACCACGATGTCCAAGCCCGGATATGCGCTGCTTGGGCCAAATGGCGTGAGGTCACTGGTGTGGTCTGCGACCGCAGAATACCGCCCAAGCTCAAGGGACAGATATACAAGTGCATAATCCGACCTGTTCTTCTATACGGTAGCGAATGTTGGCCGGCGCTGTCTCGGCACACTCAGGAGCTTCGCGTCACGGAGATGAAGATGCTGAGATGGATGTGTGGCGTTACGCGGGCCGACCGCATACGTAACACATTCATTCGAGGTAGTCTTCGGGTCCGTGACGTAGCGGATAAGCTCCAAGAGCGTCACTTGAGATGGTACGGCCACGTTGCGCGCCGTCCCGAACACTATGTCGGAAGAAAATGCTTTGATATATCTGTCCCTGGAGTTAGACCGCCGGGACGCCCAAGGAAGCGATGGCTGGATGTCGTGAAGCAGGATATGAGAGCCAATGGACTAACCACCCGTGATGCAGAAGATCGTGCAAAGTGGAGTAGGTTAAGTAGGAAGGCAGACCCTGGCTAGCCGGGATAAATGCTAAGAAGAAGAAGAAGTTATTATAATAAATTAAATACATTTTATTTTACATTGTGCGTCTTCAAGGTACGAGGTCTTGCTTAACCTAAAGATGAAGAAGATAGTGAACTAATTTAAAAGCACACTTTGCTGATTTCATTTTCTCAAGAAGATATATTATTTTAATAAGCAAAATACTACATTTGGTATAAAAAATATTTTTTCTGAATTATTACATATATATAAATTTCTATGACTTTAGTAATTTAATAAATCATAGACAAAAATCAGATACCTTCCAAATATAATCATACAGTTGCAAACATCCAACATATCAAAACATCTTTGAATAAACGAATCAATATAGTTGAAAATTGCGCCAGTATCCAAATTCCACGACCCTGGTTTCACTTCACTATGAGCTTCTGCCATTTCATCATAAATTTCTCTATACATTTTACAGCAATCAATGCATTTAGTGAATTCCCCTAAAGCCTTTTTAGTTTTACCACTAAAAAGCTCTTCCAATTTAATGTAATTCTTGCAAAGAATAATAATTTGGTTACTAAGAGCCTTGAACAAGTTGGTGATACGAATTTCAGAATTATAATATGGGGACTCCATCCAAATAAACCTGAAGAGGTTAATAATAGTTGGTATATGTTTCGATATCTCATCCGGATCGACAACACACTCTAACACAGCACAAGGCTGTTTTATAACTTGCAAATATTCAATATTAGAAGTAGCTTCTTTTATTTTCTGCATAATTTCCTCACATAAAGATTGGAATTGGTGAATGAATGTGGAATGCGTTGTTACTAATATTTTCGTTATGTGCTTGACAGCTGGATTTTTCAATTGGTGAATTAGTGCACTTAGATTTTCGTCTAAAATAAAAAATATATATGTATATTAATTTAATTTTACTGTGCCACGATGTCTTTTTATCTATATATTAATATGTGAAATAAGTACTTTGTTTTCTTTTTACAAAAAATACGCGGACGGAAGAGTATGGAATTTGATACAGTCATAGTTTATATAGAGAAGGAGTGCAGTATGCCAATACTTTTTTTAAATTAGTATACATTTGTATAAAACGACATACACGTTGCTAAAGCAAAGCATTGTAAACGCGTTAGCAGCGTCTATAACTTAACTCATAATTATATATTTTTTTATTAGAATTTAGTTATAGATATTACTTATGAATTAACTTACGTCTATAAATCCAAAAATCATATTCATCACTAGGACATAGGAGCTCTTTCTGGGAAGCTACAGATGCCTGATCTTCGATACAAGATTTTATCTGATGAGTCCAATATACAACAACGCCTTCCAGTCTTTTGACTAACTCCCGGTCCATACTGGCCCTTTCAAAGGATAAATGCTGACCTTCTCGCGGTATATAGAGGACAGTGAGTCCAAGCATTTTGTAATACATATCTGTAAGCTTAGCCAGAAATGTGTGTAAGTGGGAGCAGAATTCGCTCTTGACGCCTGTGAAATCGTATAAAGCCGTTAATAATAAATATTACATATCAACATACACCAAATCAGTGATGTAATTTGGTGTTACTGAATGATAGACATTTTTTTTTTCACATAATTAAAAATAATATAAATTAACTTGTTAGTGTAAGATTATCGTGATCGATCATAGATTATCGATCGACGCTATCGTGGATTCGTGGAACAGCATCTGCATGTAAACGCGATTAGTTGTAGATTCGATTCCTGTTCGGAGAGAACTATAATTAAATTTCATTACCACGCTCAGGTTTTTACCTGACAAACTTAAACAAAGCGCGGTTGAGTTCCCCTACATTACACAATATCTCGAATGCAAGCAGAAAGCAAGAAACAGAGTGTCTTGACACTAGTTTCTATCCGACTACCCTGTTATGTATAAATTTGTTACAAAAATCAATTTAAATACTCACTATCAGGCCAAGTGGTGATCGCGAAGAAATATGGCGCATACATAAGCTCCAATACATGAATCATATTAGCTTCTACAGAATCGACAAACGTTCCGAAGACCACATCATCATGAAAAGTCTCCGCTTTAAACACAAAATCTGGCTGCCTTAAGAAATATGATATATCATAAACTGGGGACAAAGGAATATCACAAGATGCATTTAAACGATCTCCCTTGAAATATACACATAGGATCAACGCTCGGGGTTCTGTGATCCATTCCTCTATGCCACGTTTCGCTTGTTCATTCCAATCTTCGTCTCGTAAATCGTACAGTGTAGTCATTTTCGTGACGTAAGACACTAACTTCTGTAGTTCTGTAGCTTCGTAGACAGGTTTTACGGGTTGTTCGGCTAGTTCTCGCTCTAACTGTGCTAGACGCTCCCGTTCTGTTTGTAGAGAAGGCTTTATTAGCAGTTTTTCACTTTTTTTGTTTATTTTCAATTTCACGCATAAACATTTAGACAGGTTGTGGGTTCGATTCTTACTCCAGGAAATGAACAATTTAGTATTTTCATACCTTGGGTTTGGTAACAAGGCAAAGCGCGGCGTTAAATTCCGCCACTCAACACGCAATGCCTCAATTCGGCGGAAAGTGGGGAACGGAATTGTTGAAAAAGAATGGAGTGTCTTAACACTAGGTTCTCTGGTTCCCTCTGCCTACCTTGCTATATGCGGGATACAGCGTAAAGCTATGTAAAAACTATATCGATATGTACTAAATTTTTTTTATACTAATCATATTTTATACAAAATATTAAAAATTATAAACGCAACTTTTTAATTTTAGAATAACAAAACTTAATATGTTAATCTACAAAACTATGTAAATCTCACCCCTATCCTCTTCAGAGTTATGGCTCAAATCATCGCTCCATGTGACTTTTGCACGCTTTTTCACTTCTAAATCCGACATTTTAACGAGTTTATCTTAAACTCATGAAGGTAACTTAAAGTTCACTCAATTTATTAAATAAATTCATATAGACCTTTCAATATGCAAAAAACAAAGGAATTGATTTTTATTTTGACAGTAGCTTGGATATATTTCTAATATTGATATATTTTGTCGTACCAGTAACTATAATTATATTTAAAGCGTGTTGTGCTTTCTATCGATTAAACGTCGCTATGGTGCATAATAATTTTAAATAGTAAGGTAAGGTTCCTTAATACGTAACGTCTCGATTTAATTCGGTAAGCAAAGGCTGAGTGTTTTGGCACTAGGTTCTCTATGACCTTGTTATGTGGCATAAAGCAGGAAGTTAATATTTAACGTTTTGTATGTATTTTCTTTGCTTATTTTACACCATTCAAGCGGTAGCGGTTTATATATTAGTACATGAATAGGTGGATAAATCGTAAATGCATACCTTTCCGGACATGTATGTTTAAGTTTTGTCTATAAATTCTGTTTATTAAATATTTTTTTACGTGAAAATGTTTGATTTTTGTAAAAAAAATGGTAAATAGTCAATAATTCACCCTATAAATAAATAAAT
>JAKGSA010002773.1:0-13442 GCA_033558755.1 Philaethria dido
ACATTTTTGGAAGTCGGTTAAAAGTAAATATCAAATATTAACACCTATAAATAATTAAATGTTTCATACAAAACGAGATGCTAAGAAAAAATATCGAATTCCAGCGACTATTGTAGTATTATAAGCTACTGATAGGTTATTTGTGTTGATATAATCTAGCTTCTTATCCAGTAGCTATTATATTTTGAAATCTCATTAACAAATCATAGGAAGTCTATTTTAAGTTTGTGTCTAGTCATTTCATTGAATGTATTCTTAATTATTTTTTGTTATCTATATAAAGGTGTCCCAAAATTAACGCAAGATTTGAATTAAATAGAAAATGCCATTTTAGTCTTTTAATAGTGAATGAATAATGAATATAATAGCAAATGGCGGCAAAGTCAAATCTTGCGTTAATTTTGGGACACCCTTTATTAATACGTGAAGCAAAAACTTTGTATCCCCTTTTACGAAAATTACGCGAACGGAGCAGTATGAAACTTGGCACACTTATAGTTTATATAACGAAGGAGTGCAGAATGATAATATATTTTTAAAATTATGCATAAAAGGTGTATTAATAGTTACTCACTCTACCATGCGTTTGACATCGCTCCCTACCCTGCTAAATACAGTACAGCGTGAAGTTAAAAAAAATAAAATAAAGACGAATTGATAAAATCCTCCTTTCTTAAAGTCGGCTAAAAAACTACACATATAAGAAATTTGAATCGTCAAAGCAACGTGTGGTTGGAGCTTTAAAAATTTTATCAGCTTTTAGGAAGGGTAACGGACAGTCGCCCTTTTTCACCGGAGGGTTAGTCAGACGTCATTAGAGACACAAAAACCTTACTTAAAGGGTTTCTTTATGTTTACATTCACAGAATTGAAGGTACGATGTATATGGAGTAGATATGTTTATATACAACAGCAAAAGATAGACGCTTTTTAGTTTTATACAATTTTTTATAATGTTTTGCGGTAGTTGATTAGTAGATGGAAGCGTAGATTTATATCTAAAAATATGTGTAGGACTAGATATTTATCTTTATATTATGGGCAAATTAAATTAAATCTTTATAAATTATAGCCCATATGTAGATCTTACGTATAAGAAAGTTAATAATGATACTGTAACGTTTCATCTGAAATCTGTTCAGTAGTAGTAGTTTTTTTGCGTTTATAAGAGGCCGTCGTAGTGCAGTGGGAAACCGTCTGATTGCAAACGCGAGTGAATGTGGGTTCGATTCCCATTCAAAGAAATTTAAATTATTTTCATTTTCCCGCTTTGGTAAGACAAGGCGCGGCGTTGAGCTCCACTACTCAAGACGCAATGTCTTCAGGTCGTGTGGAAAGTGGAGAACGGAGTGTTTTCACATTAGTTCTCTCTGATTATCCCATTATATGGAATAAATCGGGGAATCTAAGAAAAATAAATATTACGTATTACATCATGGCCGTTTTTCAATCAAGGTAGTGTAAATAAAGGATAGAGTTTCAGTTAAATGTTTACCGACCACTCTGCTACTGGTTGCGTGTACTGTGGTAACTTTAGATGATGTTGTTGGCAGTTGCTAGTATAAACTTATTTTTCGAGTTCAATTTTCTCATTTTTACACATATAAACGATAAAGTTATTTTTTCTGTAGATTTTATCGTTGCTTTATCCAAGATATATTGGTATAGTATGCAAAATTTAAATTATTTTTTAATTTTATATTATATTTTTTCAGTTATATTAATACTTAAAATGTCTAAAAATTGTAAAAAGCGAAAATTTTATTACTTTAGCCTTTTTTAAAAATCATATTTTTAAAAGTTTTAATACAGATAGAGAGATTTTAAGTCTATTTTTTTCATGCTAATTAAAAACGAAGTTTTTTTGTTGTTATTTATTATAAAATAAATTGAAAAAAATCGAAATAAAAAAAAAATAATTAAATTAGAAAACAAATAAAATTAATCTGAAAAATAAAAATCTGTATCAGTGGAAAATATTTTTTTTTTACATTTCCAATATTGCTAGAACAAATATAAAAACACTTCATTCTCTTTTGACATTTCTAGCTGTATAATTGCAATCCATGTAATTAAAAAAAGCGAGTAATTTGACATAATGTAACAAAATAAAGTAGACTGAATTCTAAAAATACTAAGACAATTGCATGTAACTAAATAATTTTAGAATTAAAGTTGTTTCCATATTTTCCCATTAATATCTGTATAAAGTTACTAATTCCACAGTAATATGTATATTTTAAGCAACAGTAGCTTTGTTGTTCAGAGTCATGCTCCTGCGGCTATGATTCAGAGTTTCAAAAAGCGTGCCCGTTGCCTTGTGTTGGTTTGACAAAAATAAACTATCTGCCTTCCTTATTAGAAATTCTGAGACATATATTAGTAATGTCTTCCTCAGCAGTACTGTTTTAGGTATGGTTCAGATGTTGAAATTTGAGATGCCTATGACTTTAAATAAATTGCATTAGAGAGATAGAGGATATCAAAATTGAATTCAAATATAACTGGAAAATGTTAATTTATCCAAAAATATTTCGGATCCCGGTTTTGACGGAATTGAAGGAAAGCGCTGAACGGAGTGATGTTGCACTTGGTTCAATGAAAGAGATAAGCCTACGTTAATGAACTAATTATTTATATTTTTTTCATATCATATATTTTTCAAGTACAATAATATTTTCTAGACTATTCCTCAGGCAAAGAGCAATGTCATGTTCTGTCGAACCAAAGTTTTCCCCAAATGGGTTATATACCTACAATCATCGTGTTTAGCCACAACCCTTATTTAAAGTACTGTCATAATGTTCTAATAACGATATTACATAATTTCAGTGTGTCTTATCCAAGAAACAAATTAATTATATGGGTGTAAGCACGCAGGGCAGTGACCTTACAAAATTTCATTACTAAACTAAATGAACAGTCACGCAACACGCTCAATTGTATGTTATGTTTTAATTACATTATCCTATATTATAATGTAGTGCAGTTAAAATGAATCTACCCTATAATTATATTTAACTAGACAAACTTATTGTTATTTTATGGAAACATAAAATTCGATTTCCATTCAGGAAGATGATTATGTTCAAATTATTTCCATTTTTCCGCTCGGAGAAGATAACGCGCGGCGTTGAGTTCCATCACTTTACATGCAATGTCTCTAATATAAGCAGAAAACAGAGAATGCAGTGTCTTGACAATAATATCTTTCTTCTGAAACTGCTATAGTTTTTTTTTTTTGTATTATATATATAGGCACATATTTCGAGTTATTTTTCACGTAGATTTATGTTCCTTGATATAATAGAATTATAACTTGAATAGCACTTAAATAATATTTTATTTTTACAGGAACGTGTAGATGAGTCATTCATAGAAGGTGAGTCGCCTTCAACCCATTGTTATGATATTACTTTCAGGAAAAAGTAAATGTAGAAAGATAATTAGTATACTTTAATAGAATATGTGGTTTTATTAAATATGATATATTTCCTCGTATTAAAGACATTTTCCTTTTTAATCAACAAATACTTTTATAAACCAGACTTTTTGAGAATTTGATACTAAAATATTTTCTGTAGGTATTTATATTTAAACTTATATGTTTACATTTATAACATTTTTCAATATAAGTGAGGATGGATATATATATATATATATATATATATATATAAATTAAGAACAAAAAACCCGACTGAACCAGTTCTTCAAATTTAGGAAGCAAATACAAATAAAGTAGGCTATAAAGCTCGTTGCGTGTTATATATTTGAAATGTGTAATTAAGTCCTTTCTTGCCATTGACGGTTTGTTCTGTTTTTATTCATGACGTTTAGAGGAAACCATATTGAATTAAGAATGACATCACATATCAAAAACACTTGGAGTACAATACCTATAAAACGACACCTTAATTATATAAATCTGTCCAGGGATTTGGAAGATGAGGTAATAAGGAATAATTCAAACAAGCAAACATGTATCACAGTCCTTTGACAGTCGCATCGCGTGCCTCTGCACCATGACAGGTATTAATAAATAACATAGTTCATAATATTTATTTGCACTAAACTAAAGTAGATACTCTTTAAAAGATTGCAGTAAGATTATCAACGCGTAATCCCTCATTGCCTATTCCTATTGTGAACGTTTCTAGATCAGTACCGTTTGTAATTTTTCTGTAATGGCATATTTCTACAAACTCACCAACAAATTATTATTTAAGAATGTATTTTATTGTGTAGCTACAGTTCAATATTACTTTGATTTGTTTGACTTTGAAGCAATATTTTTATAAATTTAATGAATTTAATTAATTATATAGAAAACAGTCATACTGATACAGAAATAGCTTTGTACTGTGTAGTTATAGAAAGTATATTTTTCAGAATTTTTTATTTTAAGTTTTATGTAATATGGGGGAACGGAATTGTTGAAAGAAGGAGTGTCTTAATACTAGGTTCTCTGTTCTATCTGCCTACCCCGCTACATACGGGATACAGCGTGAAGTTAAAAAAAAAGTGTGTAATATGTGTTATTATTTTTTTATATATGTTAGAGTTTGCTGGATTCCAACTTTTTTATTCAACGCATAGATGAAACTAGCATAATGTCTATTAATATTTTAAAAATCTTTATATAAGTTGACTTATCAATCTATTCACGCCTCGTAAAGAATTTCACTTAATAAAATTAAATACAATAAACAAATATAGCAAATTCTTTCATGTCTCCATATATTATAATAATAGTTTTAATTCCACAGATAGCATCCATCCATGCAGTAGGTAGATCGAGGCAATACGCGAATTGGCGGCGCAAAGCTCCTTCACTTCGATTACACGTGATTCATCACGTTATTAAAGTTATACGTATCAAAAAGCAGATTTCAATCAGTTTCGCTGTTTGCCTTCACGATGTAATTTCGTAGATAGAGATTCATTTCATAACTAGATATAAATAACTTGTTATGGATTTTCTCGAGCTTTAGAAGCTTTTTTGTTGTTGTCGGAACTTTATAGTTATTTTCTTTTGTTGCCTTCACAATTTTATCCCATGTATGTATTATATACATTATAATATAGTGGGCAGAATAATCTAGTGTCAAGCTCTCTGTTCTTCACTTTCAGCCCTTTTCGATACATTAGTTAGAACAGGTGATGAAACTCTACGACCTTTACTTTATCTCAAGAGGTTAAGTTTTGCCAATAGACACGTAGTGATTCACAGGGGTGGAAAACGTGTGTTCTAATTGATGTATTTCCTAAGTGATAATTTATTATTAAGATATTAGGAAAAAAAAATAAATCGAGAATCAAAGATACTACACTAACAAGAATTACAATTATTACGAGATAACTCAAAAATAACTCCTCTGATCTTACCTAAGTTTTAATCAGACCACATCCCGCAAGCATTAACTATCATATAAAAGATCATCATAATTGGTACATCCAGCAAAGAAGTTATACCTTTTACATAAAAATACAGTCAAAATGAGATTATACTTCTTTTCGAAAGTCGGTTGAAAACATTACATAGCCAATATCTGTATAATTTTTATTACCATTTGTACTATTACACAAGGGTATAGAAAGAATTTTGAAATGCAGTACTATTATATACCCTATAGAGGCTCCACAAGCTCATATTAATTTTGCATGCAGAAAGTTTGACAATGCTGCATTGTGGCCCATCGCATTGTGCTCTGTAGGCGTACGCTAATTGTTTATTTATTATTCTCTATTCTTTGTGGACTTATACTGGAATATGTGTTAATATATTTGCATCCTAGACCTTGTTTTATGTACGGATGAATAGTGTGAAAGGCAATAAAATTAATTATTTTTGAATTATTTTTTTAAGGTCTAGGCCAAGTGGATAAGTTTTTATGTATAAAGATAGTAGAGAGACACTCAGAACCATCAATTTACATTTTTTTTAAAAATAACCTTAAAAATAAGTAAATATTTAATAAAATGCATAGCTTATTCTCTATATATTACATTGAAAAAGTTATAGAGCATAACTTTTGAGTTATTTCTTTATTTATAAAAAATACCAATGCTATATATGTTTCATTTTTTTATTATAATCATCTATGAGTAGTTAAGAAGTACTTTACATATTCTAGCATGAATTCATTTAAATAGTCAGGATCCACCGTGATTACTCGCGATGAATATCGATATATTTCGAAGCGTGTTATCACGACTCTAGCTACTTCATGAAATTTTATGTTGATACTAGTTAAATAGTATTACTATAATAAAATTTGCATCTTAGATACATACATTCGCACACAAAAAATGTGTCGAATTCAGACGGAAAAACGGTGAACAGGTGTACAATACACATTAGGTTCCCTCTCATTTACCTGCTATACGGGTTAAAGTATGAAGCGGTTTTTAATATACAGAGCATTTACTCAAGAAATAATATTTACGCGTCCTACATACACTAGTACAAATTCTGTATTTTAACTTTACAGGAAAACTCTGTACGTATACTAAAAGTTTCTAATGAGACAGTGTAACTTTTCAAGAAAATGTTAAAAAATAATAATAAATTCCTTAAATAATGAAAATTACAACCACTTAAGAGCCTTCTCTCCTGCAATTGTGTTTTTACACTTGTACAAGTAATACATAGGACCCATTCTAATGTATTTTCAATATCTAAAGCTCTAAAAGTATGAAGCTTTTTGCTAGTGTTGGTAATAGTATTTGAATATAAGTATATTTCTACAAGATTTGACCGTAAGCTTTGTATTTCTGTCCGTTACACTAATGTAATTAAATACATCAATAGTGCCATGTAAATTGATAATCGTCTACAATTTTGTAGGACATTGAAGAACAATTTAGTTGATTGTTGATTTAGTTGGCGAAAAATATGTTTAAAGCTTCACGCTTTTTTCTCATAAAACAAGGTCGCAAAGAGAATATAGTTTCTTTCAAAATTGACGCATTGGTGGCGGAATTCCAATACCGTCTTATCAGAACGGTAAAAACGAAATCATTTAAATAATATAGTCATTGCGTTCTGTAGGGTTTGAACCTTCAAAAACCATAATACATACAGTCCGACAACTCTTCCACTGTTTCTAATTAATCTTAAAATGCATAAAATATTTAATACCTATTATGTTTCATATTAAAAGGTCCGTTTCGATAACATTTAACTCTTTTTTTGATTTTTACAATTTTAAATTTCTAATAATAAATAAGCAGAGTCTTCATAATATATCAATTTAATTTTTAATCTGAATTTCGTATATATAGAGAAACATCTAAATATCTTAGTAGTTTATTTTTGCGTATTCATTTGTTATACAATGCGATACACAGAGCTTAAAGATAAATAAATAACTTGGTTCTTAGGAAGAAAAGAAATGTATATATTACTGTAATAATATTTTCATCCAGGTCGGACCTATATATAAAAGCTGATACTAAATATGATCACTATAAGAGATTTTTCCAGGAATTCTGTAAGAAACGATATTTTGGGTTTTATAATTCCGCAGTCAAAAGCCTGTCGTGACACTTGGAAATGTGCGCCCATATTCCTTCCTCGCTCTACTAGAACGTTCTACAAGGCAAAGCACGGCGATGAGTTCCACCATTCAACACTTGGCCTCAATTCGGCGCCTTAACACTCTCCGGGTTGCTTCGGCCTAATCTATGTACAGTGAAAATAAAAAAAATCACGCAAATCAAGTCACGGGATACATCTAGTAATATTATAATATAATTTACTTAATAAAATTATCATGACGACATCTACATACAAGTAGAATAAAAACAATGTGAGTGGAACCGGCGCTATCAAGTATTGCAGTTGAATAGATTTCCTTGAAGTCAGGATATCACAACCACCAGACTATTAATGTTATTATTATATTATAATTTTCCTAATATTTATTTTTGTTTTATATTTATTTTAATATTATATATATATTATAAATGGGTTTTTTTATAATGAAATTTACCTTCCCTTTATAATAATTAGTGATAGAAACATGTGAATATGTTAATAAATTGAAAATACATACATTTCTCATACATATATACATAGCTTCACATGTATCACCAGGGTAAGAGCAGAGAGGGAACCTAGTGTTAAAACACTCAGTCCTCCACTTTCCGCCGAATTGAGGCATTGCGTGCTAAGTGGCGGGAACTCACCGCCGCGCTTCCTGCCCCAATATCAAACCCAGTAAATGAAAAATTCCATTTCCTGGGTAGAATCAAACCCACGACCTGTCGCTGATTACAGTCACTTGCGCTTGTGCCTCTGCGCCACGACAGGCGTTGATATATACATTTCAGGGACAGGCATTTTTAAAGTTTAAGTTTTTTGTGTAAGTTCTACTTACATTAAATAGAGGTAAAAAGTACCTGAACGGGTTTGATTTATTTGAATTATTTTGTTTTAATAATTTACATTTTTCTTTATTTTTATGCAAATATTTGACTCATCAATCTAATCACATGAGTACGGATGTGCTTTTATCTTATGTAAAAGAATAAAGTTGTAATGCAACGATCTAATTATAATTTAAAGTGAAGTAAAGACCGGGTGTTTTATCACTGAACCTCTACCTTCTCTGAATATAAGAAAGATTTTAAAGAGAAAAATTTACAAGCTAAAATTACATATTTGTTTTAAAAAAATTGTTATTTATGCAATATTAATTAAAAAATATGTATTTTTTTGTTTTAAGGCTAACTAATATGTCTCGATATATACATATAATAATAATAATTTTAATTATTGTTGAAAAATTAATTGCCTTGCCAGAGTTAGCAGAAGACTCGAACTTTTATAAGTTATTTATTTAAAAAATAAAAAATAATACAGAAATGTGTTTAATGTAAGAGATTGAATTAATTTATTTATTATAGCAATTATAATGTTAAAAAATAAGTATTATTTATTCTGAATTCATAGTATTTTTTAAGAAAGAAACTTAATTTCCCTTAAATGAATATTTTAAAAAAGTTTTAAATAACTTACCATGATGACGGCAAGTGGAGACGGAGAAAATTAAATAGAGTAGGAGTGTGGCGTGGCGAGTTCGCGAGGCAACGCACATCATACTAAATATTATATAATATTTTCATTTCCTGGAATAATTCTGGGAATCGAATCCACAACCTGTCGCGTTTAGTCTCAAAATAAAGGTTATTTTCAAATATTTTTTTTAATTTCAGCTCGGTCCATGGCTAGCGGTGGAAATACCGGAGTTGATAGAGAGGGGAGTAGTCAAGTACCAAGAGAAGTCGGAGGACGCGAAGTAAACTTTATGAATTGTAAATATTATTATATATTGTTATACTTGTATGTATGTGAATATATTATGGTTTTTATATTATGGTAGTTTTTTTTATTTTTTTTTTCTATCTTCACGCTGTATCCCGCATATAGCAGGGTAAGGAGAAAGAACCAGAGAACCTAATGTTAAGACACTGGTCTATTTTAATAACTGTTCCTCACTTTTTTTTTATCTGACTTGATTTTTTTTTTATATTGACTAGCTGTTGCCTTTGGCTTCGCTCGTGGTCAATGTCAGTTAATAGTACAAACTATAGTGTATAGTGCGTATATGCGCTCATTTGAACACTTTGAAGTAGATAGATTTTCTATATAGTTTTTTTTTATAAAAAGTATCCTATATCCTTTTTAATACCTCTAAGAATATGTGTACAAAGTTTCATGATAATCGATTTAGTAGTTTTGGTGTGAAAGCGTAACAAACAAACTTACATTCACATTTATAATATTAGTAGGGATTGTCATTATTTTACTCTATTCTTTTTTGTCTTAAAATCCTGAAGTGTTATTGAAATTTAAATAAGTAAATAAGATAAGTGAAAAAATTAACGATGAGTGAGTGAGATAGACGATGGCTCAGTGAAACAGAAGATAATGGAGCGAATGAGATAAAGGATGAGTAAGTGAGACAGATGATGAGTGAGTGAGATAGAAGATGAGTAAGAGAGACAGAAGACATTGAATGGAAGGGAGGATGGCGGAATGAAATAGACGATGAATGAGTGAAATGAATGATGTTCATGTGAGACCGATACGTAAGTAAGCGAGATGATAAGTGAGAGAGATAGTTGATAAAGTGAGAGAGACAGACGATAAGTGAATCATATGAAATAGACTGAATGAGTGAGACTGATATTGAGCGAGTGAGTGAGACCGACGATGACTGAGTGAGACTGTTAAAGAACGAACGAGACCGTTAATAAGAGAGTGAGTCGGTTGATGAGTGATGATACAATAAGTTAGTAAGACTTATATAATAAATGAGTTATTAATAATAAAGAAAATATGAATAGTAATATTTTAAAAAAAATCTTCTTTTTATTAAAACTAGTGTCCCCGTTATCGCGTTAACAACGCGTTGTGTTCAGCAATGTATATGCTACTTTATATAAACATGGATGTCAAACAATGGTAGTGTAAAATTTATTTTATTAATTTAATATACTTTTTATGCATTATTTAAAAAAAATATTATCATTCTGCATACCTTCGCTATATAAACTATAAGTGTGCCAAGTTTCATGCTCCTCCGTCCGCGTAATTTTCGTGAAAAGGGATCCAAAGTTTTTGCTTCACGTATTTATATATACGAGTACATATGTAATATATTGGTACATACCTATTACCTATATTTTATTATATCGTAAAAGTTTCAACTTATATTATTTCTTATATGTATCGCATTGCAATACAATATACATTACTTCTCAGGTATTTTTATTTATTTTTATTATTATAAAAATATGATGGTTTGTGTCGCAACTTTAAAAGTAATTTTTTGCCAAAAGAAAATTTAAATCAATGCAAAAATAACTTAATAAAGCCAGTAGTGGCACAGAGGCACAAGCGTGCGACTGTAAACGCGACAGGTTGTGGGTTCGATTCCCATACCAGAAAAATTCAAAGTTAAGAATTTTCATTTTCTGGGTTTGGTAACCAGACAAAGCGCGGCGTTAAGTTCCGCCACTCAGCACGCAATGCCTCAATTCAGCGGAAAGTGGGGAACGGAGTGTCTTAACACGTCGGTTCTCAGGTTCCCTTTGACTACCCTGCTATATGCGGGATACAGCGTGAAGTTAAAAAAAATATATATATAATATAATTAAGATTTAAAAAAAAAGAGATAACCGATTTCAAATAAAATGCACTAAAAATTTAAATAATTATACATAACTCAAAAACCATTCATCAGATCTTAACTAAATATAAATGGGACCTCAGAACAAGCACTAGCTATCATATCAAAAAAGAATCATTAAAAATGTTTCACCTAGTAAAAAGTCATACGTTAACACATAACCAACACATAACATAACACTCTTTAAAAAGCCGGGAGTGTAGGGGAGTGCTGAGAGAAGATGACTCGAAATTACTACGAAAACGGGGAAAAGTGGGGATTTTACGTTTAATAGTCCAAACAAAGTCGCGGGATACTAGCTAGTATCTTAAAATATTTTTTTTTTTTTCAGAATGTATCAAAATATAATAATAGTTATATGTTGCTTATACCACTATAGCTTTGCACAACCAACAACCGTAAGTTTCATGTATCCTTAGTAATATTATAAATGCGAAAGTAACTCTGTCTGTCTGTTACGCTTTCACGCCTAAACCACTGAACCGATTTTGATGAAATTCAGTATCAAGGTAGAATTGAAGTTGGGAAAGGATAAGGAATACTTTTTATCGCGAAAAAATGTTGACAGATAGTCTAAACCTTGGGAAAAGACTATAGGCTATTCCTTACTATGTCGCGCGATGTAGCCGAACTCCACGCGGGCGAAGCCGCGGGCGGAAAACTAGTTTATTATAATTTATACATTTCTTTTTAACTTCACACTTTATTCTTCATAACAGGGTAGTAAAAGAAAACGTTAATCCACTCCGTTCTTTGCTATCTGCCCGAAATCGAGACTGTGTAATTGGCTCAACTTCAACTGAATGCCGCGCTTTTACCAGAGCGGGGAAATGAAAATAATTTAAATATTATTACCCCGAGAGAGGATCGAACCCTCAACCAATTACTCTTACAGGACAAATATTGTCCCACTGCGCCATGACCTCTTTTTATGTCAAAAAAAAAGTTTTGTTTACACGTTTTTTCAAAGAAATCGATTTATGTTTACAGGAACAAGCAGCGGAAACAGAAAGTGATGTGGTATGTATTATATTAAAAAAAATCATGAAAAAAATGGAAGCGATTTTTAATTAATAATTTGTTTTATTCCTGAACCCATCGTGTCTGTGTGGAAAAGCGTTTGAAGGTGCTTGGTCGTGGGTTCGATATACATGAAGGAAAATGATTATACTTATTTAAATTGGGTTTTAATTTCCTCAATCTCACATAGCGTGAAACGCAGCGTTAATTTCCGCTGCTTAATCCATCATGTTGGGAATTCGGGTGGAAAATGGGAACGTAGTGTCATAACACTAGATTCTCCCATGACGCTTTATTTAAAACTAGATGTACCCCGCGACTTCGCGTGTACTATAAAACTTAAAATTCCTTACCCGTTTTCGTAGGAATTTTGGGAAACCCTCTCATAGTGCTCCCCGCGCCACATGTTATGTTTCTACGTGCAGTAGCTTCTCATTCTCCTCTCTCAGCACTCCCCTACACTCCCCGCGTCCCTACACGCCACATGTCATGTTTCTATGTGCAGTAGCTTCTCATTCTCCTCTCTCAGCACTCCCCTACACTCCCCACGTCCCTACACGCCACATGTCATGTTTCTACGTGCAGTAATTTCGCGTGTACGTTGTCTGTCAGTCAATCCGTAACGCTAGTGCTTTATAAATATACTTCATTTTTACAGACACAAACGACACAAAATGATGTGGTATGTAGTATGCATATAGGAAATATATATATAGGAAAGTTTGTAAGGATACATGTTTGAATGAAATGTATGAAGAGTAACCCTTTTAGGCCAAAACTTCTCTACAGATGAAATTCTAGATGAAATCACATTACTAAATTTGACCTAAACAAATAAATAACAGGGGCAAGTTAAATAAAAGCTATTAAATATAAAATTATTGGATTTCATATAAAATGCACTTAAAAGTAAATTTGTTACGAATAACTCAAAAACTCCTCAAATCTTAATCAAATTTAGATGGGACCATATTAGAAGCACTAGCTATCATAGAAAAAAAATATCATGAAAATTAGTCTATCTAGGGAAGGTTTATTCAGTAATACACATAAAAAAGATGAATTGAGAATCTCCTCGCGTTGTCTTTAGTAATGTTATATGTCACTTTATATAAACATGGATGTCAAACCATGGTAGTGTGTGTAATATTTATTTTATTAATTTAATATACTTCTCTATATAAACTATAAGTGTGCCAAGTTTCATGCTCCTCCGTGCACGTA
>JAKGSA010002774.1:0-13430 GCA_033558755.1 Philaethria dido
TTAATATTTCTTCGTTCTAGTAAGGATCAAGCGGGACGTTGAATTCACTTAACACATAGTGTTTCAATTTTGGCCAGAAAGCGGCTACGTAGTGTCTTGACACTGTGATCTCTCTGACCACTTTCCTATGAAGGATAAAGCGTGAAACAATATTACAATTCAATCCTGTTAAACGGTCTGAATATTTAGCGCCCTTCTCGTCATTAGCCGCGGCCATCTTGCGTCGCGTCATCGTGGAGTTATAGCCGATCGTAAACCACGCCAAAATTAACAAAAGGTTTGGCAGCTGACGGATTTTAAATATAAAGTTATGATGAAAATCGCCCGATCGGTTATCGAGCTAAGTATAAATAGGTAGCTAGTTCTTTAAATACGCTATCGTGGCGCAGTGGTTAAGGGTTCGTTTGTATATAATGATTGTGAATTTGATCCTTATTTAAGGCAGTTTTATTTTTTAAATATTTGATTTAAATATCCATTAGATTTTGCTATTATATAGGCGCGACCTCTAAAATTTGTAAATATAATCAATTAAAAAAAAACGAAAAAATGGAATGCCAAATAAGAAAGATTTTTTTTATCAGCCTGTATGCTCATTGGTCTTGGGCAACTTGCATTCATAAGTAAAAAAGCTATAGGAGGCAGAATTACGGTCAATTAAGGTCACTATTACTGAGGGGTGATCACTGTGGACGAGGCGAAAGAAGTAAACAGGGACCGGAGAGTTTGTCGTTTCGTTCTCTTCTCTCTCGTTCTTCTACTCTGCTATTTTGTCGTTACCCATTTTTTGTCCTGAAGCAATAGTTTCGTGCTACAAAAATATTTCTCGGATCCCGGAAATGTGTGCATATTTTGTAATTTAATTGCATAAGTGGAATTTTCTTACGTTATATTATCGATAATTAAATAGAAAAATACGAATGAAGGCAATAAAAACGTGTTAAAAATATAGTTTGTTTTTCAGTTCTATAAAGAACTGTATCAGAATATGAGAGCATGCCAAAATGCGGAAATATAGAAAGACTAATATGTTTTTGCTGAATATCAATATCTAAGTTTATAGGTTATATGAATATATGTATACAGAGAAGGCACGCCTTAGCATTCCACTGATTTATTGTGGGTGTGTCCATCGTGTAGTAGCGAGAGGAGCTCTCAGCAATGCCTGGGACTTGCGACCCAAGTGTAGGCTTGAGGGGCCCCTTTAATATCAGCCTACATTATTCTAGCTCCTCTCTCTACCTAACCAAACTTAAAACGATCTTACTAATGTCGCCTTAGAAAGTATGCTAGAAATGAACTGATGATAGTTCTAGACAGGCCGAGTTCTTTTAGTAGAGTGTAGATAGATACATACATATGTATGTATCTATCTACACATCTAATAGGTACGTGTGCGACTATACGCTATAATTACGAGTTCAAATACATGTTTCTTGCTTGCTTGCCACCAATTCCACTAGCGCTATAAATGCGAAACTTTGTGACGGATCTAGGTGAAACTTTACAGTAATATAGCTTATTCATCAGAATAACACATATATAAATATATAATTTAAATATAATTTACGCCTGTCATGGCGCAGAGGCACAAGCTTGCGACTGTAAACGCGACAGATTGTGGGTTCGATTCCCACTCCAGGAAATGTAAAAGTTTAATATTTTCATTTCCTGGGTTTGGTAACAAGGCAAAGCACGGCGTTGAGCTCCGCCACTCAGCACGCAATGCCTCAACTCGGCGGAAAGTGGGGAACGGAGTGTCTTAAAACTAGGTTCCCTCTGCCTATCCTGCTATATGCGGGATACAGCGTGAAGCTATGTATGTATTTTAGTAGTCTTTTAAGTGGCCTTCAGATGATAAGAAGTTTAGGATATGGAAGCTATAACTGATATAAATAATATATTGTACATTTTATATCCTAATGTTAATAAAGTCATGTATGTATTAAATATATGTATTTTTCTAACCGACTTCAATAAAGGAAGAGAAATTTGGCTGTATTTTTTTATGTGTGCAATTAATTTTGACTGCGCCACGACAGGCGTGTTTTTTTAAATATACATAAATTGAATAGATACATATAACTTTCACATTAACCTATAGGATAGCTACTCCTGCCACGCCAGTACATGCTGTAAGTGGGCTAATGACAGACTGTAAAACAATGGTGTCCGCGCTATGACCCCGTGACCGGGTCGATGACCTCCACCGACCTATTGTGGCTAGGGGGTCCAAAGAATATCACTATTTAGGAAATGTTGTATGTGTTGATCCTTATTTTTTTATTGGTATGGAGAGAAATTATGTAGTTAGTAGAGAATATAGTGGTAATGGTGGATTTGTGGATTTTAACGCCGCGTTTTGTGTGATACATTCGAAAATGTTCTACACGCGTAGTTTAAATTAAAAAAGAAACATTTTATTGATTTAAATAATATATTTACGAGATGTCGAGATGCGCAACGCGGGAATCGAATAACGTATGTAAGACCATATTTCGGCTTAACCTACAAGTTTAAGGTAGAGTAGAAATGAAACGAAATCGTTAAGAATAAAAAAAGCAGTTCACCTGCATGACAGGGTAGCTTAAGTGAACTTAGTGCCAAGACACTCCGTTTGTTGCTTATGCCCGAACTTGAGACATTGCGTGTTGAATGGCGGGAGTTAACGACATACTTTATGCTACCAGAGCAGAGAAATGAAAATTCATATAATTATTCCCTCGTATGGGAATCGAACCCACAACCAATCGCGTTGGCCTTTATTTTTTAAGACTTTGGTCTGAATTATATTTGATAATTTAAAATGTTAATTACACATTTAGTCAAAAGAAAAACACGCAACTGGATAAGAACGCATGGCTTAGCGGTCAGAATGTTTGGACGGCTTCCATTAGGCGTGGGTTCGATTCCCGCTGCGTTCAAAATTTTAATACATTTTCTAAAAATGTTTGTCCTGTATTAGTTAAAAATTATAGTCACCCGATCGAAGCCGGTGAAAAACATGCTCCATTAATTTAAAACTTTATCGAATCCGGGCGTTTTTGGGCGAAATTAAAACAATGAACGCTTACCGAAAGAGCCGCGGTGAAAGTATTTTCTAATTGATGGCCTATTAGCGATGCGCTAGTAATATCTTTTGGTAATAGAAATAGTGCTTCCGTGTTACATCGTAAATTGTATGTAATTGATGTTCATTAGATTTCTTTAAATGGCTTAAAAGGAAGGTTACGTCAATTTGTAGATAAAATTTTAAGGTTCTAAATTAGGGTTTTAACTAAAACGTATGTGCATGAGGATGTGCAATTATTACGAATAACTCTTCATCTAAACTAAAGTACTCGTCAGATCTGAACTTAATAAAAATCCAAATTTTCTTTATTCAAATAGGCTATCACAAGCACTTTCTAATCGTCAATGTACAAAAGATGTCAGTCATGTCAGTCCTAACAGAACCTACCACCGGCTCGAAAGGCAGTTCTGCTGAGAAGAGCCAGCAAGAAACTCAATAGTTGCTCTCTTCAAATAATTTAAATACATCAGAAGTTATCATATGAAAAATAATCAATAAAATAGGTCCACCTAGTATTTCAGAGATGGTCCCGGTCAATGCGCCAGACGATTAAAAAAATATTGTCTCAGTGCCTACGTGTTACGTGGGACCTGTGTCCCCACGCAAGTCTTCAGCGACCGGGTCTCTTTGAAATTCGAGAACCTGTATCGAGATACATAATAATAATAAATAAAAACCCTTATTGTACACAATCTGGCATTAACAACAGTAAAAAATTAAAATAAAAATAATAACAGAAAACAATGTACAACAGTATGACCTTATCAAGCAAAATAATAGCGATTTCTTCCAGGCAACCTTAGGGTATAGGAAATACACAAAACAAAGAAATTGATAGGATGTGCAATACATGTATGCCAAATAATAATGATAATATACAAAAAAAGAAAGAATAAACTACATGGGGCATATTCATCATGTAACATTTTACATAAACATATAAATATATATATACAGATAAATACATATAGACACCAGATACACATATATACTATTACACAAGATATATATATATATATATATATATATATATACACATATTATATATTGCATGGCATATTGGTTACTAAGAGTTCTTAGGTAAACTAACAAATTATTTCTTGAAGTAATGCAATGGGAAAAGTGGCCAGGCAGTTTTTATTTTTTTGAGCCAAAGCAGAGAAATGAAAAATAATTTAAATATCTTCATTCCCCGAGCAAGGATCGAACTTACAATTGTCATGTCTACAGTCTCTATCCCTCTGCATCACGAAGGACTCAAAAATATATACATATATGTGTACTTGATACCTATCATTATGTGGCCAAATTACACAAAATCTTTGTATCCTATGTATAATTTGTACGCATAAGTTATATTAATGTAAAGTTTCATCTAGATCCGTTCAGTAGTTTTTGCGTAATAGAGAAACAAACATCCATCCTCACAAACCTTCGCGTTTATATATATAATATTAGCAGATAGTACTTTGTTTTACCGTCTTTGTCATTCAGTAGGTATTTTCTAATCCTACATATCCTAGACGTTGTGAGACGCACTTTGAGTGCTTTTACTGATTCTTATAAAATCAAATAAAACTTGGGCCAAGATAGGAAGCCTTGAATATAAAATTTGCCAATTTGAATCTTATTGCCTTGTTATAAGGTGTATATTCAAAAGACTGTTGTGATAAGGATTTCTTCCAGTGAAAGGCTTATTTTAACGATCCTTATGCTATATTTTTAATGTACATGCGTTTTATTCAACAGGAAGTTGATTTACTAAGTATGTTTACTCTTTTTTCACTTTGAGACGAATAGTTAGAAGAAACTTATTATTGTGGCTTTCCTATAGAAAAGCCCATAAAATAACAGAATGTAACATCGCCTTTGTTTTATATAAACAAATCAGGTAACATACATTGTAAATATAAAAACACTGAGCGAAATTTGAATAGATATACCATATCGTTCAATAGCACATTTATTTGGTGCTAAAACATGAAAATGCTATAGAGAAAAACAATAGTTACACCAATTCTTTAGATTTGAAGACATATGTGTTGAGATATATACATAAATAGCTTCAGTTTGTATCCCCCATATAGCAGGGTAGGCAAAGGGTACCTAGTGTTAAGACACTCCGTTCCCCACTTTCCGCCGAATTGTTGAGATGTGTTGAAACGTGTTGAGATGTGGGTTTTAACAACACACTATCTCTAAACTACTCTATCGTGTATACTCAATCCTTGATTGGCAACTATACAAAGGAAATAATTGCCCTTTTTTGGAAAAAATACAGCGCTATAAATTTTATGTAGTACAGGCTTTATAATTGCGATTCTATGAGGGACGTTGTATGTTTTGAAATTTGACCCCTACCATTAAAATCTTAGAGTCTTTTCGATATAAGCTCCTGTGGAATGCACGAGTTGATTTAGGGTCAGCAATGTATGGCAAAAGGAATCTGGTTCGATATCTCGTCAAGGATAATATTTTTATACTATTTATTTTATAACTGGCAAACACTTTTGATTTGCAGTTTGTTTTTTATAAGAATATATTATACATCTAAAATATTTTCTACTCGAATTTGGGACATAGAGTCGAGTAACGAACGGAGTGTTTTAACACTACGTTCTCTTTGGTTCTCACTACCTTACTATGCAGGGTAAGGCGTGAAGCGGTTTTTTTTAATATTTTGACGTTTTAATTTTATTGTCGTAGTACAGATAAACGCCTGTCGTGGCGCAGAGGCACAAGTGTGCGACTGTAAACACGACAGGTTGTAGGTTTGATTCCCACTCCAGGAAATGAACTTTTTCATTCCCTGGGTTTGGTAACAAGGCAAAGCGCGGCGTTGAGCTTCGCCACTCAGCACCCAGCACGCTGTATTCCGCATACCGCAGGGCAGGTAGAGGGAATCTAGTGTTAAAACACTCCGTTTCCCACTTTCCGCCGAATTGAGGCATTACGTGCTGAGTGGCGGAACTCAATGCCGCGCTTTGCTTTGTTAGCAAACCCAGGGAAATGAAAATACTAAACTTACATTTCCTGCAGAGTGGAGGAGAATCGAACCCAAAACCTGTCGCGTTTACAGTCGCACGCTTGTGCCTCTGCGCCACGACAGGCGCTTAATTAATTTGGTTAAAGCTATTTTTTTATTTAAAATACACAAAAACTGCGAAAGCCAAAGATAACACAGACAGACAGCATAATTTTTGAACCATTTCTGCCATAATAACAATTGTTTTCGTATTTTAACATTTGTGGATTTTATATGCATTGGATCTAAATTGGTGTAATATGAATTGATTAAAGTAAATGGAGTAACAAGCTTAATAGCAGTAAAATAAAAGTTATTTATGTATGTTTGTTTAGATACAGAAAAATAAAAGAGGCCATCGCGGCGCAATGGAACAGCGCCTAACTGATAACGCAATTGGTTGTGGGTTCGATTCCCTCAAGGTGGAATAATTATATTTAAATTATTTTAATTTTGTCCCCTTTGGTAAGACATAAGGCGGCCTTGAATTCCACAAAGAAAAAAGAAAAAACAAGAAAATCAATGAAAGAATTTTATAAAATCTTGACGCGATTGAATTATTAATTGACCGTAATAGTCGTTGGTTCGAACACTGGTAAATTGATATCTTCTTTACCTTATACGGCGTTTAGCTCTGTCACACCATATGTAGTGTGTGTTTGTAAAAATATTACGATATACGTATAATATTATACACCTGTAATAAAAATAAATATTTTAAATTATTAAGACCATCATGGCGCAGTGCCACAGCGTCTAACTGTAAACGTGATAGATTGTGGGTTCGATTCCCACTCGTGGGAAAAGTAAGACGGAGTGCAGTGTTTAGTTCCGCCGCCTCAACATGCGATTTAAGGCTGAAAATGTAGAACGGACTGAAGCTATTAGGCTCTCTCCGACTATTTTGCTTTCCATACAAAAAGGAAGGCTTTTTTAATAATAGTTTAACACCAGAATCTCTCCGCCTACTTCAAAAAATGCGTAAAAGATAATACTAAAGAAAAAAATTATAAGCCTAGGCAAAGGTGCTCTAACTAACATTGTAGCCTTTTTTTAAACATCTTGACGTCTTAAGCACACTCTACTCTGTCGTGCACGAGATAAAAAACTAAAAATCGTGACGCCCGTATCGCCAGTGTGCGATAGCCCTAACAATTACTTCATTAACAACAAATTTCAACTCTATTCTATGAACAATAAGATTAATTTTCGCATATATTATAATTATTTACCTTGACAAACAAAATTCTATTCTATGGTAAATAATAATAAGGTCTAATTTTATTTTTTTAAGTAAAAAGTCATTTGTACTAGGATGGGAATGCACGATTTCATTGAACTTGCCTTTCCACTTTCGCAGTTAAATATAATTCATTTTAAAACCTAGCATTTGACCTTAGATGCTATAAGTATGTATGAATTACCTAACCTAGGCTAATGGTTATTGCAGCTTCATGCTTCCCGCATAGCAGGGCAGTCGGAGTGAACCTAATGTTAAAATACTCCCTTCTCCGCGACCTGTTTGAATTCTAGACATTATGTGTTGAGATGCGAACTTAACGCCGTGTTTTGTCTTCCCAGACCAAATATAAAATAATATAAAAATAATAATTTTCCCAAATGAGAATCGAATCTACAACCATCGCCTTTAAAGTCAAACACGTTCCTACTACGCTACGATAGTGTCAATATACTATAATGCTTATATTCTTTAAATTATTATACCTATGTATTTATAAAACTTCTTTTACTGAGTGACTGACAGACAACCAACAGACAACAGCCGAAACTACTAGACGTAAGAAGCTGAAATTTGGCATATAGGTTTTTGAAGGGTCGGCAACGCATAAGTGATGCCCCTGGTGTTGCAAGCGTCCATAGGCCACGGTAACCACTTACCATCAGGTAAGGCCGTGTGCCTTGTTGCCACCGTCGTGGTATAAAAAAAAAAAATATAGGTCTTTTTGGGGAGCGTATAGGGACGTTAACAACGGAATTCCTGAATTCCTGAGACGGACGTAGTATGAAATTTGACGTTTTATAATAGAAACCTTAGAAGATAAAATGAGAAATATTATGGTCAGTGTCATAAAGTTCAAATTTTGCGGGTGATAAATCATATTATATATATTTGTATGTATATATATAAATAAATGTTTATTTTTGTATTATTGTTCGTTCTTTTTTTTGTCTTTATTTTTTTTCTACATTCCCGCTGTTACTTACTTTACCACCTCTTGCGGTAGACTGGAAGAGATCTTTCTTAAAGATAAGTCCACCTTTGTGAACTAAAAAACATTAATTTTTTCTTATGTATTTTTTATGTGCACTAAAGAATATTATATTATATTTATATATTGTGATTGTTACCACCATTTCTACCATATGATATATCAGCATTTCAATCCCACCGTGCACCATGTGGGTTTTAATGTGTTATGTGAAGGTAGCAGTGGCGAGGCGTCCATACAACACGGTTTCCACCGGCTTACCTTAATTTTTAAAATGCAAGTTTAAGACCTAAGAAAATGCCTGTCGTGGCGCAGAGGCAAAAGCGTGCGACTTTAAACGCGACAGGTTGCGGGTTCGATTCCCACTCCAGGAAATGTAAGTATTTTTATTTCCTGGGTTTGGTAACAAGGCAAAGCGCGGCGTTGAGTTCCGCCACTCAGCACGCAATGCCTCCATTCGGCGGAAAGTGGGGAACGGAATTGTTGTAGGAAAACGGAGTGTCTTAACACTAGGTTCTCAAATTCCCTCTGCCTAGCAGGATAGGCAGAGGGAACCTGAAAACCTAGTGCAGTAGTGTTAAGACACTCAATTCTCTTTCAACAGTTCCCTTCCCCACAGTAAAGTTTTTGAGTTATTTGTAATAAATTACGAATGCATTTTATTCCAAATCGTTTTTTTGTTAAAATTTTAACTATAAATGTGTAATAACTGTAAAAAAGCTATAAAATTAAGAAGAAATTTAACTAACTCAAAGGTGAGTGCTCGAGCTTTTCAATCAATATATTCTTAGATCCCTTCAGAGTCCTAGCACTAAAACACATGGCTATCTCGACTTAAATCGCCGTTAGAAAACATAAAACTATGTTACTTACAAAATAAACCTTAAAGAATCTTTGTTAAGGTACATTATTATTTGACACACTTTTAAAAATAAGATTTTGCGTCTCAAAACTTGCCAATTAAATTTCTAACCAATTTTTTATTCAATAAAGTTGATTTTAGCTTCTTAAAGTAGTTTTAATATTTGTTAATTGATTTTAAGTCTTATTACATAAATATATGGTTGATATTTGAATGACAATATATGCTATTTAGGTTGAAATAGTGGGGGGATCTATGTGTAAATCAATCGATCGATACGCAAGCGATCGCGCCTGCTGCCGATCAAATTCTGTTATTTTGAGAATATTTAAGGCGAGTGTGTTTTTTCTTATATTTTTATATTTAATAGTATTATTCTAGAGTCTTATTTATGTCGCATTTAATATATATATGTAACGCGGCGTTGAGTTCCGTCATATAACACGCAGTGTCTCGGGTACTGGACAATTGGGGCGGAAAGCAGTAAACAGTGTGTTCTGAAACTACCTTGCGGAATAAAGTGTTCATACTTTATTGCTGCTCACTGCTTAGAGTAAAAAAATATTTAAATATATATAAAACTTTTCAGTAAAAATAAATGATGAATGATAATTTTATTTCCTATGTTTGTCAAAGTCAAAGTCAAAGTCAAATAATTTTATTCAAAATAAGAAGTTACAAGCTTCATTTTTTGAACGTCAAATAATTTACCACCGGTTCATTAAATTTAATGCCTCAGACCTGAGAAGAACCGGCGTAAGAAACTCAGCTTTTTCTTTGTAGAGAAACCTACACTAAAATTAGAAAAAAAGGTTAGTATATTGAAAGATTGTCCTATTAAGTAAATAATTTAAATTTAAATATCATAAAAAAATTAACACCTGTCGTGCCGCAGAGGCACATGCGTTCGACTGGTTGTAGGTTCGATTCCCACTCCGGCAATTGAAATTTTTCATTTCCTGGGTTTGGTAACAAGGCAAAGCGCGGCGTTGAGTCCGCTACTCAGCACGCAATGCCTTAATTCGGCGGAAAATGGGGAAAGGAGTGTTTAATATTTATGTATATAACATTTTATGTATGTATAAAAAAAATAAAAATGTTAATTAGCTAACTTCATAGTGTCGTTTGTAGAAATTTTTCATTATTTTATCCAAACGCTGCAAAAAAAGTAATAACATAAAAATATATATTTTTTAACAGCCCACGGTACAAGAAATTCGTTTTTATATAAAAATCGGAACAAGATTTTATTCACACTTCTTGGTACGTTCCCTTGGGCTCGCTTGCTTAGGACTTCTACCCAATTACGTTTATTTCCCACAATGTCGAACTTCTTTGACGTATATAAATAGGCAAAGAATAATAGATAAGGATGTAAACTCATCGTTTTGCCAATTTCACTATTCTCATCCCCACAAAGAAAAAATATTTGACTTCCCCACAAAAAATATCGCACAATTAGCGTAACTCAACGCCGTGCTTTGTTTTTAAATCCTATTTTTAAATTCTATTTTTTAAAATATAAATATTTTCGAAATAGTATTCAGTCCCAAATTTATTTAAATTACATACAAACATAGCTTCACGCTGTATCCTGCATATAGCAGGGTAGGCAGAGGGAACCTAGTGTTAAGAGAATCCGTTCCCCACTTTCCGCGGCATTTACGCATTGCGTGCTGAGTGGTGGAACTCAACATCACGTTTTGGCTTGTTACCAAACCCAGAAAATGAAAATACTAACTTTTACATGTCCTGGAGTGGGAATCGAACCCACAACACACAAATTTAAAAATCACCAATTCCAGTCGAAACTGGAGTGTCATGACACTAGGTTCTCTCTGATTACCCTGCTATAAGGTATAGTATGAAGATATTAGCGTATTTCCATCCCAGGATAAGGCGTTATTTCCAAAAATGGTTATCATTTAGTTATCACATCCAAATAATCTATTAATAAAAGTTATTATTATTATATTTTTTGTGATTGCCTCGTTTTATAACGTGAAGTGCCTTCGGCCATTCATTCGTAACGAGATTTATCTGCAATATTAATTTGCAATCTGAGTATTTAATTATAGTTAAAATATAATAATTTAAACGTTAAAGAGGCTATCGTGGCGCAGTTGGGACGGTGTCTGATTGTAAACGTGATTGGTTGTGGGTTCGATCCCACTTGCGGGAATGATTATGTTGAAATTATTTTTTTATACATTTCTCCGCTCTGGCTAGGCAAAGCGCGGTGTTGAGTTCCGTCACTTAACACGCAATGACTCGAATTGTGTGATAGACTAAACGACGCGTCTTGTCCTACCAGAGGGAAGAAAGAAACGTAATTTAAACATAATCACTTCTCCTACTACGAGTTGAGCCCACAACCACTCGCGTTGAGAAATTCAGATACTGCGCCACTTGCTATGACGACCTGGCACAAAAAAACATATTCAAAAATATGTTTTTTTACTTCTACTTACTCAGTTATTCTAGTCAAATAGGCATAATTAACCTTACATATGGAAAAAAAAAAATAACAAAATATGCCATGGCAGCTGTTGTGGCGCAGAGGCACAAGCGTGCGGCTGTAAACGCCACAGGTTGTGGGTTCGATTCCCAATCCAGGAAATGTAAAAGTTTACTTTCATTGCCTGGGTTCAGTAACAAGGCAAAGCGCGACGTCGAGGTCCACCACTCAGCATGCAATGCCCCAATTCGGCGGAAAATGAGGAACGGAATGTCCTAACACTAGGTTCTCAAGTTCCCTTTGGCTACCCTGCTACGTGCGGGATACGGCGTGAAGATAGAGAAAAATAAGTCATAAGGTAACTGCCTCTTAAGTTCACGTGTAACGCAGGGTTGCTGGCCACTTTACGTTACAGAAACCCATTGGGATATAAAAATAGCGCGAAAATCATTACACTAGGAAAGGTTTCATACGTGCTTACTGAACACATGAACTGAAAACGAGTACTATTTAGAGATTTATAATATTTTGTATGGGAATTTGTTTTGAATAAAATAAAAACATACTTTACGCCTTTTCCCGCACAGGACGGTATAAGGACGTTTAAGGACGACGGAGTGTTTTAACACTAGATTCTCTGGTTCCCTCTGCCTACCCTGCTACATGCGGGAAACAGCGTGAAGCAAGGTAAGAAGGAATCTAGTGAAGCATTCACAAAGAACCAAGACTCAAGACACTCCGTTTTTCAATTTCTGAAAATAGAGACCAAATAGAGACATAGCGTGTTGCGCCGAGCTAAATGCCAAGTACGTCTTAACAGGGCCGAAAAATGAATTTAACTTAAATATAATCATTTATCGTGCGGAAATCGAACTCACAACCAATTGCGTTTATTGCCAGGTGCTGTCTTGCTGCGCCACGATGACCTTAATAATAAATAATGTTGCTATATATAATAAATTGTGTATTTTTACGGCTGACGTGGCGCAGAAGCACAAGCGTGACACAAACGCGACATGTTGTGGGTTCGATTCCCATTCCAGAAAATTATATTTTTTTATTGGCGGCGTTAAGTTACGCTACTCAGCATACAATGCCTCAATTCGGCGGAAAGTAGGGAAGTAAGGAGAGTGTCTTAACACTAGGTTCACTCTGCCTACCCTGCTATATGCGAGATACAGCGTGAAGCTAAGTATACATTTTAAATAGCACTGTTAATGTTTTCATAAATCCAATCGAATTAAATAAATACACAATCACTATCACGCTTATTGTCTTTCGGGTGTCAGTATATGATTATTTCTAATCCAAACATTCTAAGTTAAATATAATACCGTAGAAAGACAAACATAATACTCGTAGATATAAGCACCCTGTCTGGGAGTCGAAATCACGATGTCCCATGACACCGTGCCATGAGATATTACATGTAAGAGATTGCAGCTTTTACTAGACATTTATTGTTATATTATGGCCAAATTATACAATTTTTTTATAAAATGTAGCCTATATGTTTCTCTGATGTATAAGTTACCTTACTGTAAAGTTTCATCCAAATCTGTTCAGTAGTTTTTGTGTGAAAGATTGATGAACATACATCCTTACCATATTAACTGGATGTAAGTGTGTGGCCTGTAAATGCGACAGGTTGTGGGTTTGATTCTCATTCCAGGAAATGAAAATATTAAATAGTACTTAGTAGTTTCATTTCCTCGCTCTGGTAACAAGGCAAAGTGCGGCGTTGAGTTCCGCCACTCAGCACGCAATACCTTAATTCGGCG
>JAKGSA010002775.1:0-13418 GCA_033558755.1 Philaethria dido
TTTTTTTCTCATGTCTCTCTTGTCTTTTGTGGAGTACGTAGAAGTCAGCTTCACGTTTTTTGTCTCATAGGAGGTAAATAGAACCTTATGTTAAGAAACTCCGTTGTCTATTTTTTGCCCAAGTTAAGGAAATTGCACGTTGAACAGTTGCGGAACCCAACGCCGCGATTTATCTTACCAGCGAGTAAATAAAAAATATGATCACAGCTGGCCATAACCATCGCGCTTACATCGATACATTGTTTCACTACTTGACGAAGGCCTCAAACCTGAAAAGTGTGATTGTATTATTTTTTTCTAGTTAACAATTAACAGATTTTCAATTCCTCCCCGTTAACGCGTTAACAACGCGTTGCCTAGCAACGTATATGTCACGTGCTTTTTTTTTAGCTTCATACTGTATCCCACGTATAGCAGGGTAGACAGAGGGTTAGGAGTGTTAAGACACTCCGTTCCCCACCCTATTTTTGATTGTTTTAGTTATTCAAACACGTAAATAAATCTAAAGCAATAAAATAAAATTAAGTTAGTGGTAATTAAATCATCTTATACTAGACAATTACCCTTGAAGGATTTTGGTTTTTTTTTTAACTTCACGCTGTAACCCGCATATAGCAGGGTAAGCAGAGGGAACCAGAGAACCTAGTGTTACGACACTCCATTCTCTTCCAACATTTCCGTTCCCCACTTTCCGCCGAATTGAGGCATTGCGTGTTGAGTGGCGGAACTCAACGCCGCGCTTTGCCTTGTTACCAAACCCAAGAAATGAAAATACTAAATTTTACTTTTCCTGAAGTGGGAGACTTATTATTGCCCATAATCATGACTGTTTGCATGCTGCTTCAAATAGAACATGTAGCTGTCCTAGCATCGAAATAGTTAGCAAACACACTTATCTCGGTCTTATAATGACGATAAATTCAATTGGAATCAACATATAGACCACGTTTACAACAAGCTCAAACAGTTTTTAGCTGTAATAAAAATTGATTTGGTGAATGCAGAAACAACTTAAGTCCGGATTTTCAAATTTTGCAGGAGGGAGAAAAACAACACGCATCTTGTCTTTTTAAGCTAGTTTAAATCGATTACGAATTCTTGCATTTTTTGTGACTTACGTTGTTTCTGCACTCACCGATTCAATTGTCAAGCGCATACAAATATTTCAATTTTTATGGTAATTTGTTTTTGGCACAATACCGTATTGCGTTAATATTAACACATTCATATACTAAAGTCCTTGTCACATACATATATATACATAATATTGTTTTCTTTCATAATTTTTTGACTGATTTCATAAAGGGGAAGTTTCTCGATTCGATTGTATTTTTTGTGTTAACGCATAACTTTTTACTGGGTGAACCAATTTATTCATATTTTTTTTTGTATGATAGCTAGTACTTTTGATGTGGTTCCATTTAAAATAAAGTTAACCTGTGACAAATAGTTTTAGAGATATTCGTAATAATTTAACCTAAATTATAACCTAAATTATTATATTTACTAAATTATTTTTAGTAGGCAAAGAGAACTCTACATTCCGCACAAATTGGAGACATTGCATGTTAAGTGGTAGGCACGGTGTTTTTTCTTACTAGACCGGAGAAATGGAAATAAATGTAATTTATCCTAATTAAATATTAAAAATATATTGTATTTTAATTAAGGATAATACTTTTGCACTACACCTAAAGACCATTGTGGTGCAGTGGAACTCTCACTTTCAACATGAATTTGGTTGTGAGGTCTATTTTCACTAGGGGAATGGTTATATGTAAAGACAATATGTTGCGCGAGTGGCGTAACATTCGAAATATTTCGAATTCGGGCGTAAAGAAAGAAACGGAGGGTTATGACACTAGGTTACTAGGTTATGACACTATCTATCATGCCATGTGAGATAAAGTGAGAAGCTGAAAACACAAATGTTAACTATTACTTCCGCAAAATTAGTAATATAATATTCTAATTAAGGATGAATTCAGTAGAGCGGATCTCATTTGATCGATATACTATACTGTGACGTCGTCTCATGTTACGACAATTTTTGAATTGACTTTTATGGGGCATAGTAATTATACGAGATGCTAATTATCCTATTAATATAATAAATGCGAAAGTTTGTGAGGGTAGATGGATGTTTGCTTGCTCTTACACGGAACTACTGCACAGTTTCAGATGAAACTTTACAAGAATAAAGATTATATTTAAGAATAAAATAAAAATAAAAAATAAAATAAAGTATATTAGGAACCAATAGGGCTTATTATACAGTAACAAAAAATACGTTGACAACTGCTAAAGCTGGAAACTGCAGTGCAGCGTCTACGCCCACTTATTCTGAGCTTACATTTTTGCTCCAAAATAAACAAATATAGTGACAATATTACAAGAAAAAATACAAAGGTTTAAAATAAAAAGAAAATTAAATCATAAAAAAACAAACTTTAAGGAAAAGCTCATGTGAGTACTTATGTAAATGTGAGTGTATATGTGAGTGTGTGTGCGTGTGCGTGTGTGTGCATTATTATTATTATATCTTGTATCATTTGGTCATAATGTAAGTAATTAATAGAAAATAACGCGAAGAAGGATATACTCAATCAGTAACTTTAATAATATTTCAAGAAAAGCACCTCCATGTTTCTTCAAAAAAAAGCCCCCATAAAGAACATCGCCCTGTTTTCCTTTCTTCGTCTGTAGTAGAGATGCAGTATGGTTGCATAGAGAAACTCTAAGAAACATAATCCAAGTAAATCCAACAATTTCGGTTAAAAAAGTATTAAAGTAACATCAATAAAATTTACAAATAAAATTAAAACTTAAAAATGCCCTCTCTGAAAAACATGTAACTTCGAATTACCAAGTAATTCACGCCTGATGTATTCCCAAAAGTGGGAATCGAACACCCTAACGAAGTAACTATTATATTTTTACACATTTCACGCTATGATAGCATTGGAGGTGTTTTCTTATATTAAAACCTCTTTCAAGTCATTTAAAAACTAAAATTTGAGTACAATACTTAGTAGCGCCATCTGTGTGATAAAGTTACCATCATGTCTCATACAATATAACTTTATAAGCGCTCGTATCGACTGGATTTTAGTAACTTTAAGAGATGGCGCTCTTTAACAAAGGTAGTAATAATGTAGAGTAAATGAATATGAGTAAATACAATAACTATAATATTTTAATGAAGCGGTGGAGACTGTTAGTTGTAAGTCCGATTCTCTCTCGGAGAAATGAAAATAATTTAAATATGATCAATACATACATACATACATAGGAGGGTAGGCAGAGGGAACCTAGTGCTAAGACACTTCGTTCTCCACTTTTCACCAAATTGAGGCATTGCGTGCTGAGTGGCGGGAATCAACGCCGCGCTTTGCCTTGTTACCAAACCTAGGAAAGGAAAAATTCCATTTCCTGGAGCGGGAATCGAACCCACAACCTGTCGCGTTTACAGTCGCGCGCTTGTGCCTCTGCGCCACGACAGGCGATAAAAATATAAAATACAAAAAATATTTTATTTATAAATTGTAATGTTTTTCTTACTGTCTTGTAGGCGACTTTTTTAAGTGTCACTTCCGCCGTCTTTGAATTGCACACACATTTTTTTAAATTATTTATTCTATAAAATCATCTATGCTGGGGTCAATGACATGAACTAAGATGACACAAGATGAAAGACGATATCGGTGGACACATCTTATCTCAGTCTCATCATTTGAACGCTGCATCATCCTTAACAATACTGGAGTCGAGACCGCAAGTAATCGATACCTTAAGTTTGTTTTGCACTTGTTACTTAAAGTATACTATATGTATGAATAATATAAATGTATTCATTTCATGCATACATACATAGCTTCACGCTGTATCCCGCATATAGCAGGGTATGCAGAGGGAACCCGAGCCCAAATGCCATACCCCAAAGTCCCTCCTCGGCCTCTTCGCTAAATTGAGGCATAGCGTGCTGAGTGGTGAAACTCAACGCCAAGCTTTGCTCTTTGGTATCAAACCCAGGAAATGAAAATACTAAACTTACATTTCCTGGAGTGGGAATCGAACCCACAACCTGTCGCGTTTACAGTCGCACGCTTGTGCCTCTGCGCCACGACAGGCGTTGTAATCATTTCACTAAGTATATTTATATCTCCGTTTGGTAAGTCGGGCGCATGCAGTGTTGAATTCCGCCATTCAAAACGTAATGTCTCCAATAAGTGTGGAAAGTGAAGAACGCACTTTGTTGATACTAAGTTCCTCTCCGTGCCGGATATTTTGAAATTGTCTGGTGTTTGTGTGTATATGGGTATGATGTGTATATATGATGTAAAGAAACATAACACGGAAGTAAAAATATTGCTTTGTCATATCAAAACAGGAAAATAAAAAAATGTGTAATTTGCTTCTTATTCTTTCGAGTTGTGATCGAACCGCATAAACGAAAGACCACGTTCATTCTGTGCCACTGCGAAGTCGTATTACTCCCACCTTCCTACAAAATCCATAAAAATTATACTAGTACTTACGATATGGTCCCATTTAAATAGATACATAATTACAAATAACTCAAAAACTACTAGAAAGACATCTTCGTAATTTTAAAGCAATATTTTCTTGAAAACGATTTTTTTTTTTTTTTTTTGTTAATATCTTAATTATGTTATTAAAATATGTCGATAAATATCAATAAGAAATATGTCAATAGAATAGACAGAAACAGAACTATGATATTAAGTCTGTATGGAAATTCAAAAGCCACACATTTTCGCCATTAATAGGTTATTTCTAAGAATATGGAAAGAATTTTTTTGATTTTTTTAATGTTTTTATACTCAGAATAAAAATATATTCTTAAAAATAAAAAAAAAAAAAAAGAAAAACAACAGAAGTATTAAATAATAATAAATAACACACACAATAAACTTGCCCTCGGAGTTATCCATATGGGTTGGCAACATTTCCAAACTTACGTTCATTGTTGGGCACAATGGTTCCTACCAGGCAATTTAAAGTACTATAGTAGTGTCTATCCATTATTGTTAAATGAGAGACATGGTTTGGTGGTAGGAGTGTTCGCTCCCCCTCCGGGGTCTCGGCTCGCGACCACTATCATGTCAAAGACGAACCGCCAAATATCTTGTATGATGTGTTCCCGGTTCCTCGATGGCATAAAGCCAGGTTTTCCCATTCCCACCCATCCTTTCCTTCAAAATGTGGTGGTTCCGGAGAACTTTGAATACTACATTGTCCCTCCTCTTCCATCTGTATCCTCTAGGTTATAACGCATCTACAACATCTCTGGTGTTGTAGATGTTCATGGGCGAAGGTAACCACTTAACATCGGGTGGTCCTTTCTGCTCGTTTCAAGTGCCATCCTGGGTTATCCATAAAAAAAAAAAAAAAAAAAACAAAAATTATAGTTTTTCAAGATTATTTTTCACAAACAAAATACCTTTTTTAATTTCAATTTTCTTTAATATAAAACTAAAAATTAGGTTACACAATATAAATTTGAAGTGACTTCTGCTGTGATTTCGACTTTGACCCCAGGGAGCAGTTTTTGCTGCCTAATCTTAATTAATAGACGTTCGAAACGGCACACGCGTCCTACCTCTGTGACACGGCCGTGAGGTGAAATAGCGTACCTTCTAATGTGATATAATATATGAGCTTCTTTAGCATAAAAACATAATATTACTGTAGATTTTTATAATATACCTTGGCATGAATAGATAATATAATTTTGAAAAAAAAAAAAAAAAAATTATTAAGCATTAAGTTAGCAAAATTATTTTGTATGTTTTTTTTTTTTCAGTTTCACACCTTATTCTGTACATAACAGGGTGGGTTAAGACACTCCATTCCAAGTGATTTCTACCCGATTTGAGACATTGGGTCATGAGTTGCGGAACTTAACACCGCGGTGTTGTGCTACCAGAGCGAAGCACAAAAATAATTTAAATATAATCATATCTCAGAAAGGGAATCGTTGTAAAGGGCGTTATAGTCAAATGATGCTCACAATCAAGTCGCTACATTATACGCTATTCCCCTTGGCCAATGCCTAAGGAGTAATGTAGACATCATGCGGAACATAACGCCACGTGCTGTCAAGCGAAAAATAAAAATATTTTGATAACTATTAAAATAAATATTTTTCCAATAATATAAAAATTATATTTTCATACACTGTGTTTTTGATAAATCGGCAATTTTATTTTTATATAATAAGAACTCTCAAGTATTCGCGCGGGTTAATTAAAAATGGTTATAAAAATATGTGTGTAATAAGATGGGAGTTTAAGCAAAAAGCATTGCGGGTTCGCGTTCCCATACTCCGATACTAAGTTGCCGGTCGGTATGTGGACTGTTCGCCGCTTACTTAGAGATGCTTGAGCCTGTGGTCCTCAAACTATTAATTAGAAGTATTTTTTGTTTTATCAATATGTTTTTACTAGCTTTATTTTATTAGATCTAGCCAAGTATTTTTTCAAGTGGGTTTCAACTAATGACTTGAAAATTGGCACGTGCTGTGATCTGATCTTAATATAATATTTACATCGTTTATTTGTTTGTGATTTTGATGACCAGGATAACAAGAAAACATACTTTTACAACGTTGGAGATTATTACCCAACATGCCACGTCTGAGACGAACAGTGTAGGACGGAACTATGATTAGCTACGTGGAATGGAAAGAAACATGCAGGTGCGGTAATATTTAGCTCTCTGTTCTCACTGGCTATATCGTTAGGCATAGAGCGTAAAGCTAAGAGAAAGAAGAGAGACTTATAAATGAATTAATAAAGAAGAAATAATTGTAATTATTTATTGAATGTATTGCATTTTGTTTTAAGAAAAATGTCCAGCAAATACGTAAAGCCTAGTTAACCAACGTTAAAGACGAAAAAGAAACATCTTCGATTCAGTCGGAATTTTAAATTAAAAAAAAACTGTAATTAATAATTAAATAATCTTTTTTAACCTACTTAAAGTATATAAATATTAAATATATATAAAAGTTTGGAGACCAGTGCCTCTATCTATATAAGTATAGGATGAATATGTATAGTTGCCACCCCACGCGGCTTTGTAAAAGACAAACGTAAGCGTCAATAGCATTACGAAATCCACATTTATTATGTGCTTAAACAACTTTTATCACTGACCACTTGAAGTGTAAAGCAGTTAAGCAACTTAGAGTCTAAAATATAGAAATTATATCACATTTCTCTGCTTTACGCTTATTAGGGGATTTTAAGAGAGAGTTTTGAAGAGAATCAACTTCATTGCATAAAAACAAACAATGTAAGGAGCTGGGACATTATCTTATGGCCCAAGTGCCCACTGCAAGAGTTTCTACTGTCCAAGCTACCTAACCGCGGCGAGGCGTCCACACAACTCGATTCCCACGGGCTTGCCTAAATTTTCAAAGTACAAGTATGAGACCTAAAAAAAAACCTCGCCAGGAAGATGTCAAACAGGGTGGTGAGAACTAAAAAAAAGGTCGCCAGGAAAATATTGGGCATGAAATTGCAAAAAACAAGCATTGACATCTAAATCTACCTATATATTATATATACATCGGCTGCCCTTAATTTACCGGCTTGCCTAACTAAAATTATCACCCCTATAATTTTGTAGGGGTGATATTTAGGTAGCAACTTAATCATCTTATTATCATTAGAAGCAAGTATGGGCTTACGGCAAAGAAAAGTAAAATAGGGAAACAGATGATAAGAGAACGGAGTGTCTTAAAAATAGATTCTCAGGTACCCTGCTATGTGCCATAATATCTCTAAGGATCCTTGTAGAAATCAGCTTCATGTTTTCCGCCGTATAATAAGGTAGTCAGGGAGAATTTAATGTCAAGATACCCTGTTTTCCACTTATCGCCCGTCACGACTATACGACTATATATATACATAGCTTCACGCTGTATCCCGCTTATAGCAGGGTGGAACCTAATGTTAAGGCACTCCGTTCCCCAATTGAGGCATTGCGTGCTGAGTGGCGGAACTCAACACCGCGTACTGTCTTACTATAACAGAGAAATGAAAATAATTTAAATCACTGTGAGGACACGCCATTAATGTTTACAGTCCACGCTAACCACTATGCCACGATGGACACAGAAAGAAGCAAATATACAGACACTTAGGAGGCTAATAAAATGTAATAACATCACTTACAACTCCTTACCGTAAAATGACAAGGTTCATTTTGTCAACAATTCAGGTAATTAGTTTTACGCGGCTTTTTAATTACTGTTTTTATAACTTAAAAGCTAAAACGAATGAATCAAGTTACGTTACATATATAGGTGTATTTTTATGTTTGTTTATTATTTGAAAAGTGGACATCATTTAAAAGGCTGATTGTAAACACGTATGGTCATGAGTTCGATTCCCACTCGAGGGAATAATTATATTTACATATATAAAATAAATTTCTTCGCTCTGATATCACTAATCTCGGCATTGTTCCGCCACATAACACCAACATCTCCATTTCAAGTGAAAAGCGGTGAATCGATTGTCTTGAAATTATATTTTCTCTAACTACCCTATTATGCGGGATAAAACGTGAAGGTACTTTGGTTTTTTTTTCTTAGCTCAAGCTAAGGCTGTCTACCTTCTTTGATTAAGACAATTGACGCAAGAAGACAAAAAAAAATTGCATATATAATATTATAATATATTGTGATCTTATTATCTTATTTGTATGCTTAATTTTAAAATTGTATGAACAGTAATTTTAGTAATTCTTATCTAAATTTAAACAACTATTATTATATAGTATTAGAGTAGGAGAGCGTGATATTCTTTCCTGTTCTTCTCACGTAAGTAATGTGTTTTATAATAAAATTGGTATTACAAAATATAATTTTTTAAATATTTTTTTTTTTTTATGGATAGCGGATGGCAAGCGAGCAGAAGGACCACCTGATGGTAAGTGGCTACCTTCGCCCATGAACATACACCAGAGATGTTGTAGATGCGTTGCCTACCTAGAGGATACAGATGGAAGGGGAGGACAATGTAGTAGTCCACTATCGGAACCGCCACATTTTTGGGAAACGATGGGTTGGAAAGGGGAAAACTTTGCTTACATGCCATCGAACCGGAACACATCATAAGATATTTGGCGGTTCGTCTTTGGCATGATAGTGGTAGCGAGCCAGCCTCACAGGGAGAGTCTGTTACTATTCAAGATACTATTTTATATGTGATAGGTAACTCATCTGTTTTTATAAATACATATATACATAGCTTCACGCTGTATCTCGCATATAGCAGGGTAGGCAGAGGGAACCTAGTGTTAAAACACTCCGTTCCTCACTTTCCGCCCAATTCAGGCATTGCGTGCTGAGTGGCGGAACTCAGCGCCGTCTTTGCCGCAAATCTTTTTTTATATATTATTGCTATCGCCCTACAGAATCTATTATGATTGGTTCTTTTTAACCGTACTTCAAAAAAGGACGTTTTCAATTCGACTGTATTTTTTATGTTTATTATCGCATAACTTTTTACTGGTTGAAGCAATAATGATGATTCTTTTTATCTGATAGCTAGTGCTTCAGATATAGTCCCTTTCAAATTTAGTTAAGATACAGTTTTTGAGTTATTCATAATAATATTACTTTTAGTGAATTTCTACTAAACTCTGTGTTATTTTTCGTTAAAATGTCTATTATGATGGATATCTCTTACAATATAGGCTTATAAGACTTATTAACTTTATAAATTCAGTGTCTTCTTATTCCCTAAGTCCAGGTAACTTAGGTAGAGCCTATAAAGATTGAGTCCTATTTTTCTTTCATCAACAAAACTATGTTATTAAAGCAGATTCATATCATTATGATAATCCTAGTAGTACATTTAAGATACCTTAAATGAATCTATTCTAACTGAATTAATCATATATATCAAAATATACGAATATATTATGACTAGTCCTTTTATAAAACTTGACGTTTCGAACAGTAATCCGTGGTCAAAGGATATAAACTATTTTCCAAAATATATAAAATGTATTTTGTAATACATACTAGTACATACAAATAACAAAATACATACTAATCATGGCGAAAATTTCAAAACCTAAAGAGCTCTAAGACAATTAGACCTAAGTCTCTATCAACAGATAGACAAAGACTCATTCATAAATTAAATCTAAAAGCTCCAGTTATCAGGAGGGTGTCCATTAAGTCCAGATCAAGTCCTCAACCCACCAGTCTCGCGCAGAGCGTCGTCGCGGACGCACGTCATGTCCCCATATTACCTGGCTGTGTTATTCGCGTGCGCCTGCGCAGGTTCGTTCGGTCGACGACCCCAGTGATATATGTCTCAGAACAGTATAGAATCTTGCCAAACTTATGTTTGTGTTTGGAAAGAAAAAGGCTTTGGGTTATACATAATAAAAAAAATGTTGTTTTTTTTTTATTTGCGTTATTTTTGTAAAATATTTAGTTTCAAGTTTTAATTAAAACGTATATTTAAACGATTGCCTTATTCTTTCTTTGTTACTTATATTTACTTAAAATAATTATAATATCAAAATCTTTTTATTGCTATAAATATTTGTTGTAAAATATTTAAGTATCTGTTCTGAGGTTCGATGAATAAGCGCCCAACGTGCCCTAAGGTGTTTTTTTGCCCTGGAACGCGAATTTTATCCTTGAGTCTGGGTCCATGTCTTTTATTCTTTTTGAGCACTGCTGTAAGTATACACGTAATTATGCCGGAGGCCTCTGCTTTAAAATAAAGCAGCCTGTAGAATACCTGTTAGTATTTTAAAATTAATATGAATATTTTTTTTTACTTATATATATATATTTTTAAATTGATTAAGGTAACTCTACATTTTTCTTTTAATTGCTTTCAAAAGACATCAACGCGCTCGTTGTCACTAATTCGTATAGTTGTATGTTTGATCAATGGTTTGGCTATCTTCTTCTTCATCTTGGCATTTAATCCGGCTAGCCAGGGTCTGCTTTCCTACTCAATGGTTTGGCTATATACTTTTTAAAGCAAAATCTATGAATATAATAACAAAATCATCTTATTACATCCGTGAAATTATATAAAGCTTTTTATATTCATATTGGAGCTTTTTAGTAAAGACTTTGTTTTATATAATATAATAAAAATTTAAATAATTTTACAAAAGAAATGAGTCATTTTTGAAACAAAAATTTATAAGCAAGAATACTGGTATTATTAATAAGTTTTAACTTCCATAAGAAACATGTTTTTATTGTTTTTTCTTAGAGTCTTTTAATTTTTAGGGTTTTTTTTATAAGAAATACGTGTTGAATTTCGTTCACTGTATTTTATTCGTGTGTTACCATAACTTTTTACTGCGCAAACTTATTCTGATTATTCTTTAGCTAGTGCTTCTAATATGGTCTAATTTAAGTTTAGTTAAGATCTGATCTGCAGTTTTTGAGTTATTCGTAATAATTTTACTCTATCCTTAAGATAAAATTTCCTTCATATTAGTCAATTTGTATATTTCCAAACAACAAACGAGACTACCGAGTCATTCATAAACCTAACGCACTAAATTTAAACATAAACACACTGCTCAAGTGTGTCAGTAGTCCAACTTCTCAGTACGAGGATGAATAATTACGAACACAAAAGACACTAGCGTCAATAGTAACAGTCTCGAAGGTGTGCACTAAATATTGTCAGTTAAAATTGTGTTACTTTATTTATTTAGACAAAACAGGGCGTTGTGTTTCGATACTTAACAGGCAATGTCTTAAATTCAGCCGAAAGCAGTAGGTTCTTTCTGCTATACTCTACTATTACCCTGTATGCGGGATAAAGCGTGAAGCTAAGTTCTTAACATGATGTAAAGTGATATCAATTTTTATATTTTGTATTCAAAATCAAAATCAAAATATTCTTTATTCAAATACGCTATTACAAGCTCTTTCGAATTGTCAATTTACAAAGGTGTCAGTCGTGTCAGTCTAACGGAAGCTACCACCGGCTCGGAAGACAGTTCTGCTGAAAGAGCCGAAAAAGAGAGAAACTCAGCAGTTTGCTCTTTTCAAATAATTTTTACAATAAATATACAACTATGATGAGCCTTCCGAATTTGAGCGTCAACAGCATTTAATTCCTCACATTGACATCAGTATACTCGTAGTATTCTTGGACAGAATAATATACTTTTTTTATATTGTTTAGCGCAATTGTATGTCATTGCAAACATGTCACGAAGGGATGTAGAACATTTCTTTTTTTTATAGCAGATAATCCGAGAGAACCTAGAGTCCAGACACTACGGTCTAAAGATAAGTTGTTATTATTATTACGTTCGCAGGTCTGTATATGGCTGTATAAAATGTCACTGTTTATCATACATTATCTTATAGATTAACGATTTACTATAAATAAATTTGGTGAATCGAGCAAATAACCCAGCAAATGTTTTAAAATATTATAAGATTAGTGATTAGTACTAAATTCTTTTTTTTTTTTTAACTTCACGCTGTATCCCGCATGTAGCGGGGTAGGCTGAGGGAACCAGAGAACTTAGTGTTAAGACACTCCATTCTCTTTCAACAATTCCATTCCCCACTTTCCGCTGAACTGAGGCATTGCGTGTTGAGTGGCGGAACTCAACGCCGCACTTTGCCTTGTTACCAAACCCGAGAAATGAAAATATTAAATTTTACATTTCCTGGAGTGAGATTCAAACCCACAACCTGTCGCTTTTACAGTCGCACGCTTGTGCCTTTGCGCCACGACAGACGTTGATTTCTATACATTGCTCCATAATATTTTTCAGATTCCAATATAAAAGTAAAGCTCTTAAGACTTAAATTTATTAATAAATTCATTTCTAATTTCAAACGAAGTCAGGTCGTATTTATAGTTATTTGAAAACGTACTTTAAAATACATTAAAGCAGTCATTAAAAGAACATAAAAAATTTTACAGCTATCAAAATGTAAAAACTTGTTATAATAATCAGAGTTTTTGGAAATTTGAAACTTTAATACTTTTTTATTTCACTCATCACCCATGTACGATTGAGGCCATCGTGACGTAGTAAGACTGTAGTAACATGATGGATTGTGAGTTCGATTCCTTCTCGAGGGAATATAACATATCTCGATTTCAGGCGAGATGTGCAGAATTGAGTATCGACGATAGGTTCTCTCTGACCCCTCTGTTATACGCGAAAAAGCTTAAAAAAATTGTCAAATTAATATTGCTAAGAATTCTGAACTTAGATTATGTTTAGCAATAATTATTGTTCCCTGTTCAACTTTTAAGGGAAGAAAAATATAATTTTTAATGTGAATGTAACATAATTATCAAAAACAAACGACTTCAAACAAAATGCATTAAAAAGTAAAATTATTACGAATAACTCCAAAACTA
>JAKGSA010002776.1:0-13011 GCA_033558755.1 Philaethria dido
CATGCCATCGAACCGGAACACATCATAAGATATTTGGCGGTTCGTCTTTGACATGATAGTGGTCGCGAGCCAGACGGAGGACGAACCTCCTACCACCAAACAAGTGAAGTGACAATTTAGTGAGTGAATATTCCACTCTCTGTTTTCCTTTTACACGTTGGCATTGCTTATTAAGTGGCAGATCCGAATATCACACTGTATCTAACCAAACATAACAGGAAAATTATAATATTTCAAATATTAATGTTTGAGTTGTAGGATAGGTTCCAACTCGGGGAATATTTTTTATTATTTTAACTTCACGCTGTATCCCACATATAGCAGGGTAGGCAGAGGGAACCAGAGAACCTAACCTAGGCATTTATATAAATAATATATAGGATAATTATAGGAATAATTATAATTTAAGCATTTTGAGTTCCCTGTTGTGTTAAGACAAAGCGGCGGCGGCGTTGAGTTCCGCCACTCAACATACAATATTTTGAATTCGGGTGACTTGACAGTAGATCAGGTTAAATCTGATTTGCTTGGCTACCTTACATCTTTCCGACACAGATTCCAACACACAAATATTGTGTATTCTTAACTGATGGTAAGGAATCTGCTACAACGGTGTAAATATTTGAAAATTATTATTTTTGTTGTATCTATATACCCGTATCAAATTGGTTTTACCCACCAAACCTCAATAGCATTTTTTTGGTAAAATAAAATTTAAATTCTGTTACAAATTTTAAAAGTTATCACTCATTTCGAGGAAAATAGCTATTGGGTTTTGTTTTTTTATTCAACATCTTACAAAGTAATATTTAATACATCTAATTTACAAAGATTTGTGAGTCATACATAATGAAATCATTAGAACAAACGTCATAATATCTTTAAATTACGTGACTCATTTTAATATTATTATTTAACAATATATGGCAAACCATTTATTGTATTGTAAGCATTTTTCTACATTGTAACCGCTATAATTGTTCCAATTGAACAAAACATAATATTAGGTATAAGAAAACGCTGTGTAAAACATTATAGATATATATTTTTATTATATTTTGATAAATCATTGCAAATGGCAAATTATAAATTAATAAGCAATTTTATAATTGAAAGTTTCATCAGTTTGGGCTGTTTTTAATTTAAATATAGTCTACATTTTACTTTAAAAGGATTATTTTTCCACTTACAAAATTCGAACCCACAACCACCGTGTTTATTTGGCAAATAAAAACTATGACGGTAAAATTAATTAATGACTAAGAATATATGAACATTTTGCCACGAGAGCAGTCCGCTGCAGCCAGCTCGTAGCTGAATTTTATGCTAAGAGTAGAGGTTAATTAGACACTTAAAAAATGTTGACATACTTTCAATGTACCGTAAAACAATTTTTTAAATAAAACTTTATAATTATTGCAATGTTCCGCTTCATTTTCTTGTTGAGAATACATTTTTTAATTTCACTAAAGTTGTTCATAAAAAAACAATATCGATATCTATTTAATAAGGTCATAATATCGATTTTATTAGTAAAACATTGTACTAAGATTTAATTGAAGACATTAACTGTCAAAAACAAGTCTAACAATCGCTATTATAGCTTATTCATAAATCAATTTACTCAGAATTAGGACGATCAACAATCTATAAATCTTTGGATCCCTTTTTACGAAAATTACGCGGATGGAGGAGCATGAAACTTGGCACACTTATAGTTTATATAGTGAAGGAGTGCAGAATACTAATATTTTTTTAAAATAATGCATAAAAAGTATATTATACAAAGTGACCTATACGTTACTAAAGACAACGCGTTGTTAACGCATCAACGGGACACTAGAAATAATTAATTAGTAAACTAAATATGTAAATAATAATTATATAGGCGTTTGAGTTTGGCGCGTGTTAAGACTCGCATATTAATTATCCGATGTCCCTTTTAAATCGAACACGTCATAGCAATACAAGGTGAGGTTTGTGTAAGGATACAATTTATTGTAATTCACGGAGGGAATAGTGATAAGACACTCTGTTCTCTATTTTTCATTGATTTTATTGATCTTAATCGTTATGTTTTTACTATTCTGATAAATTATAATAAATGGAGTTTCTATAGTTATAACTGTTGTCTTTGTAATATATTGTCTATATATAAATCTAGACATGTTAAATAATGTTTTTAATTGATAAAACAAAAACTTAAAATTACTAAGCCATAAAGATAAATACATAATTTGTTAAGTAACAAATTAATTAGAATTAGCCAATTTGTAGAATCATTCTTTATAACCGTATCTATTTTTTTTATTACGTAAAAAAATAATTGTTATATTCATCAATTATCAATTTATATTTGAAAATAATCTTATGCAGTTATAAACGCACTTTATAGTGCACGAGGAAGGAAAATATTGTCGTCTTTTTAAAGTTAAGTAACCTTAGTTATTATTAGATTCAATAATAAAACAAACATGTTTATATATGCTAATTCAATTGTTTATCCATAAAAAATACTAAAAAATAGTTTGTATAATAACTGAAATCGCCTCATTCGTCTGGTAATATGTTTAAATTGTAAAAATTATCGCCATATACTTGTGCTATGATAATTTTAATTAAAGAAATGGAACATGCCTGATAAGAAGTCAACTAAGTTAGCAAATAAGCTATACAACTCTACCTAGAGTGCATTAATATTAGGATTTTATATTAAATTTTAAATAAACCAAAACACAACAAGAAAAATTGTAATAAACAGTAAAAAACCTACCTCATCTTCTTCATCATCATTGTAAAAGGGGTCCAAAAGCATATTCTTCCAATATATAACGTCTGGAGGTACCGCGTATGCATCGTGATCCCTTAAATTAGCATATAACGGACTCTCCCTGCCAACTCCCTCTGAACTTGCACTAATAGAGCAACTTTCCACTTCAACACTGCCACCACAGGAGCACCCTTCATCCGTATAGCTATATCCATATTCGATCTCCTCGTAAATATTTTCGTCGGTCAAAGCATCGCGCACCGGCTCGTACCCGTCGTCGCACGGCTTGTCCGGCGTCATCGCGGCAACTGACTCGCACCTGTCTCCCACCTCCGTCAAAGCGTAAACAGAGAACGGTTGCGGCGAAAAGTCGCTAGCTGTATCGAAAGACAATCGTGATATAGTGGCCCTTTGCTGCGCCTGCGACAAAACACGCCGCAATATCTCATCTGAATTGTGGTAGCCGCTGGAGTGTGACCACACAACAGAGTACGCATCTTTCGATGGATCGGTTTCATTGCTTTCCCCGTTACACTCTTTGTAGCTCCAGCAAGTGCTTTCCGAATCACTGTCTGATATTAACTTCTTTTCTGAATCGTCTTTAAATTCCATTTCATCGTAAATTGAAGGCGACGGTGTCCTCATTTTCGTTTTTCGCGGAGGTACCGGAGGCGGAGATTTAATTGAAACTTTCTCTGTCTGTGGGGCACTCGACACAAAGGAGACATCAGATAACGTAGATTCACAATCACTATTTACACTGTTCACTATTTTGTTTGTCACTTTTGGTTGTATCACTTTGGTTTCGGTTTCTACGTGGTTAACATGACTTATTCCTTGCAGGCACTCGTCGAAGATATTGAGTATGCTGAGGGAGACGTCGTTATCTGAGGGCACGAGATTTCTTTGGTATTCGTCTAGCTTAAATATTTCTTTGCCTAGCTGTGACAATATTTCGTCGAAGGCGCCGTCGGATCCAGAGTCCTCCGACACAGTGGATGATGGTCTTACGACAACGAGAGGATCGTACTCCTCGATGGTCGCCCTGATCGTAGTAAGCCACGCTATGACCGGCTGCGCGGAGCGGTCGCGCAGTGTTTCCACCACGGCGTGCGGTATCCAACTTGTGACCTCACACATAATGCCGTTCGCTACAAAACACCGATAACCGGTGTATGAATCAACCGTGGGATTCCGCGAACGCTCGTCCCTTAGTTCGCACCGTTACTGCCTTCGAACGTATAGACCGGTCTCGGTGCGAGATATCAGCGACATTTGCACTCTCCCGATTACTTATCGTGATATTTCTTCCTAATGTAAACGTTGTAGCCCGCGAGACCCATGACCTTAGATAAATATTCGCGAGATGTTAATAACAAAATAACAAAGCTGAATAAATTCAATCCTTCGACTTATTTGTTACGTCAATCTGACGTGCGTTGGCGCGTTTTTTTCGAGATAGATAAATAAAAGTTAAGCGGTAGTTGGTCGTATGTACGTCCGCGCGCGGCCCCGCCACTGCGATAGTGGTGTACCGTCCAGCAATTAATACGAATCGTTCGTTCCGAGTCTGTGACCGATATTCTACGTTATTTCTGTTGCGTGGCGTAACCGCACTAAAAACTGAAGGCAAATGCAATGTGCATTAGATAAATGAAATGGTTTGGGCGCCGGGACGCGACTTTCCAAGCAAGGCCCGCTATCCGTTCACTAGAATATAACTTTGTTTGTTTAAACGCTTATCTACACTCATGTATTGACATAGTGGTTACACTAATATGTAAATAATACTCGCATGTGAGGAAAACGTTGACGATATTGTAATACAATACCTATCGTTTCGCAATACGTGGTTTTACTCTAGTTATATGGAAGTAACTCTACCTAATGAATAAAAAAAATCTCTATGCTTATTCTCTATGAACTTTATGTTAAACACTCCAATTCCACTTCACATCCTTCAGAGAGATATAGAGTTATAGAGACGATTTTAAGAAATGGTCCCACTTTTTAATTACCATATTCATAATAATTCTAAAGTCTGTAATAATGTTTTCTATGTAATGAAACAAGAAAAGATAATGGAAGTTTATTTTTAATTGTTGTCAGTATTAATTGAAACGGACTTATTTGTATTAACATTTTGCGCATAAATGTATATATATATATATATATATATATATATATATATATTATAATATGACAATAAAAATAGCTTCTTTGCTATATTAAATTGTAATTATATTTACTACAATTTATAAATAAAAACATTCAAATCAAAGCCAATTTAGAACATTTTAAAACAAATTAATCCTTGTCTATAGCATGCATTGCTTAAATCGACATTCGGCTTCTACAGATTACACAATATCCCAATGCGATGCATCTCTCTTTAATTTTAAAACATCAATAGATTTTAACCTACTCTTCTCTAGTTTCTAGCAAATTGGTATGTGCCTTGTTGGTAGTCCGCTAATGAGCGTACAAGGAACCCTCTCTGAAGCTAATTATAAAGAATCCATCTCATAAGAAACTTAGACATTAAGGGTGCTATAAAAAGTGAATCCTTAACCATATTTAATTAAAGTACAATTTACTTTGTACTCAGCTGTTTCAGCCCTTGATGAGTATTAGTGAATGGCTACTGTTTGGCACATGTGAAAATATCGTATTTCCAACCATGGTATGCATTTCCTCTGTCTTCAGAATTATCTTCGGTTGCATTACTTTGTCTTTACCTACTAAGCTACGCTTTCTTTGATTTGTAAACTTTCTGTTCTAAAAAGAGACTAAAAAATTTATTCAGTTTTTATATTGCTCGTGTCCCCAGTGACGCGTTGGGTCAATGCGTTGCTCTTTAGCAATGTATGTATATGTTACTTTATAAAGACGTGAATGTCAAACCATGGTAGTGTGTCTAACATTTATTTTATTAATTAAAACTTTTTATGTATTATTTAAAAAATTGCATTCTGCAAAATTCTATTCTATATAAACTATAAGTGTGCCAAGTTTCATGCTCCTCAGTTCGTTTTTAGAATTTTACGGGATTATTTATTTAAAGGGGTACAAAGTTTTTGATTCACGTATTTATATATAAATTATACACAGGTCTAAAATTATAAAAGTTTTATAAACTGTGTGGCACAAAGCTGCTCAACATATTTATAAGTGAAAAAATTCTTAATACTGTTATTATTTTACTATCAGCAAAATGATGTTTCAATAAACAAATTTACATAACGTCATTTTTGCGGTAGGAGATCTGGGTCCTCCGTCTGGTTTCGCGACCACTATCAGCGGTGTTAAAGACGAACCGCCAAATATCTTTTGATGTGTTCTGGTTCGATGGCATGTAAGCCAGGTTTTTCCTTTCCCCAAAATGTGGTGGTTCCCATAGCGGACTACTACATTAACCTCCCCTCGCCATTTGTAACTTTTGTATCCTCTAAGTTATAAACGCATCTACAACATCTCTGAGTTGTAGATGTTCATGGGCTTAAGGTAACCACTTACCATCAGGTGGTCCTTCTGCTCGTTTGCCATCCATTATCCATAAAAAAATAACGTTATATCAGACACTTTTAAAACATATTTACTATAATTTTAATTATTGTAAACACATCTCTGTAAGACAGAAATCTAATAATTCTGTAAGACAATTAAAATCTCGACTAATTATCCACCAGTATATGAGAGTTGGTAAGGTTTTTGCTCAAGTCAGTAGCTTCAACGAGAAAATATAACTATAATAATATTTTCACTACTATCCAACGTTGACATTATTTATAAGTAATAGCCAAGTGTAAATACAATATTAATCATTTTCCTAAAGAAAATTTCCAAGAACTTCCTTAAGAGACCTCAATTTCTAAAATAACAGCTACTTCTCACTAGAAGTTTATACATTATGACAAAATATGTATGTATGTCTGTGTCATCGAGGTCTCAGGCCGGTCACTCGCCCACAGAGCAGCTGCGAGGTAATTTATCCAATCAACACAATTACTATATGCGCTAAATGTATGGTACATTTGAAGCGAGTTTGTGTTTTTTTCATTGTCATTCATTCATTAAACAAGTATATGAATATATTTTTAGCTTCACCTAACGGAATATACAGAGAAAGAAATTTTTATCTCGTCCACTGTCATCAACTTCTTCGTATTCCCCATGTCTATCATCATATTTACTTGACTTTCCTTTAGTATCATCGTCGTTTCCCCCTGTATCATTTTCTCGATGATCAACCGAGGTCCCACCCCAGTAAATGTAAAATTTAGTATTTTCATTTCTTGGGTTTGGTAACAAGGCAAAGCGCGGCGTTGAGTTCCGCCACTCAACACGCAATGCCTCAATTCGGCGGAAAGTGGGGAACGGAATTGTTGAAAGAGAATGGAGTGTCTTAACACGAAGTTCTCATGTTCCCTCTGCCTACCTTGCTATATGCGGGATACAGCGTGAAGTTAAAAAAAAAATCAACCGAGGTTTCCTGATACTTCTCTTACCGCTTATTCCTCTTAATATTAAATCGTCACATCAATCACGAATCACTCATCTTGAAGCAAATTTTCACGTTTTGTCACTTGTCAAAACAAGTGATGGCCCTAAACGGGTGGAAACAAAGTGAATAGTGACTAGTTTCTACAGCTTCGCTTTCTGCACATAGCAGATTACGATCCGTACTCCGCTTTTATGTTGAGTGCCGTAACCAACACCGTGCGGCTTACTTATCAAACTAAAATATCATACCAAATACCGTTCACCATATTATAGATCAGATATATGATTACGCCCGTATTTCCGAGAAACGATTTCTTTATCAAGTGCCATTTGTCTGCAAGGTTGTAAACAAGGGGCATTATGGCTTACATATATATTTGTTTTTGTGATGGTGTATATACGAACGCAACAATGCAGTTTCCAAATAGCTGGAAAGCGGAGAACGGAGTAATGTGACACTAGAGATTTATATGGTGAAATATAAAATTCATCAATCAAAGTTAATTTTTAAACTTTTCATTAAAGCTTAGATAGCTAAAATGCTTTGGCATGGTATTCAAAAGTGCCTAGGTACAAAAGCTTCCTGCTGCGTTTGTCAACTCAGTGGGCAAAATATTTTCTTATCAATCTTCCTAGTATTTAGTATTGTCAGTACATTCCCTTTTAAACGTGAATTTAAATATTCTAGAGGTATAATTGTACCCGTTATCATGATGCGGGCAGGCAGCTGCTCCATGTTTCACATACCTCCTATAAATATCAATTGATAGTAAAAAAGTTACGATTCGATACGGTTTGTTATTGATTTTTTATGAGTAAATATATGAGGTTATAAATTTGTATTAAAATATTTTAATATTTAAGTGTTATTCATATAGTTAGAGTAAAAAAATATTTTTAGAAAACGCATAAAATTTTTTAATTGAAAATCGAAAACCATTCAAGTGGGCTAACCAATTAGCCATACGTTCATATTGAATCGAACTACATAGAAATTCTTATTTTTGTTTTTAGCATCATCATTGCATCAGTAGGCACCTACAACATTCTACCCTTGCGCTACTTTTGTACAAAAGCATTTCAAATATATAAGTTTATATTTATTTAAAAACTATGTGGGTCCAACGCTCTGTCGTGTGGCGCAGAGGCACAATTGTGCGTCTGTACAGCGACAGGTTGTGGGTTCGATTCCCACTCCAGGAAATGAAATATTTTCATTTTCTGGGTTTGGTAACATGGCAAAGCGCGGCGTTGAGTTCCGCCACTCAACACGCATTGCCTCTACAGGTCGAGGCACTTCCGTCCCCCATCCGTCCCGATCCGTTCTACTTTCCGCCAGAGCGGAACGGGTTTGTTGGAAAAGAGAACGGAGGTCTTAACACCTAGGCTCGTGTTCTCTCTGCCCACCCCAAGTTATACTCGTATGCGCTATATGCGGGATACAGCGTGAAGTTAAAAAATAAATAAAATCCAAATGGTAAAAGAGAACGGAGTGTCGTAACACTAGGTCTTCTAGTTCCCTCTGCCTACCCTGCTATGTGCGGGATACAGCGTGAAGTTATAAAAAATCTTTAACTACTCTACCCGGATGCCATATTGTCTGGCAACTGGCAAGCTATCAACATATCAATTCAACTCGTTAATATTTTATAGGCCTCGTAAGATCTCTGTTATAGATACACTCATATTCTTACATTTTGTGTTGAATAAACTTTTTTATTAGTTAATAATCGTGTAAAAACAGAATTTGTAAAGTTAATATTTTTTATCCTGTCGTGGCGCAGAGGCGTGCGATTGTAAACGCGACAGGTTGAGAGTTCGATTCCCACTCCAGGTAATGTAAAATTTAGTATTTTCATTTTTTGAGTTTGGTAACAAGGCAAAGCGCGGCGTTGAGCTCCGCCACTCAACACGCAATGCCTCAATTCGGCGGAAAGTGGGGAACGGAATTGTTGTAAGAGAATGGAGTGTCTTAACACTAGGTTCTCTGGTTCCCTCTGCCTACCCCGCTACATGCGGGATACAGCGTGAAGTTATTTATTTTATTTATTTTACTTCTTATTTATTATTACTAAAAATGTTGGCTAATGTATACGTTCTCCGTAATAAAGCTTTCCTTCCAAAGCTTTCCTTCACGTACTCAAAATTAAATTCCATGAAAACTGCAAAAAGTGACATTAATTCTTTCACTTTTTGCATACAAGTTCCGTATATTCATATGTTCATTAGCATGGTACACCAGTTCGAGTCCCGACGTGCTTCACCAGCTGTCATGTTCCATTTAGAATATATGTTGTTGGATTCAGTGATTTATTGTTAAATACATACATGTGTAACGGTAATAAATCATTTGCACTAGATAACACTATCTATCGTGGTACAGTGAAGCAATGTCTGGATAAACGCGACGGTTGTGGGTTTGATACGTACTCAGGGGATAGAAAGAACAGAACTGAGTATTTTCCCACTTACAGAATTTAGACATACCCTAAATAAAATTATTATTAATAGGTTCAGGTATTTAAATCAACTACTTTGCAGGAACAAAACATTATAAGCACAACATATATTTTTCAGATTCACGCTGTATCCCGTATATAGCAGGGTAGCAGAGGGCATCTGAGAACTTAGTGTTAAGACACTCCGTTATTTTAAGATTTCCATTCCTCACTTTCTGAGTTCAACATTGCCTTCTGAGTGGCATAACTCAACGCCACGTTTTACCTTGTTATCAGAGCGAGGAAATATTAAATATTTTCATTTCATGGAGTGAGAATTGAACCCACAACCTGTCACATTTACAGTGCCTCACGACGAACCTCTCTAAAATTAATTAACAATCAAATACATATAGCATATATACATTCTTTACAGCACTTAAAATAAATAAATAAAAAAATTACAATACGCCATGTATTACTCTAATTAATAAGCTATACTTATTAATGTAAAGTTGCCGCTAAATCCATTCAATAGTTTTTGTATGAAATAATTACAAAGATCTAACTATACTCACAAACTTACAGCATTTACAATATTAGCAGGATTAGACAGGAAGTTCATGAACTAGGTCATATATTAATTTCATTTTCCCTGTCAATATTATCGTTTGACCATTTTAGGTAATAACAAGTAGATGTTAGCTTTATAATTATGGCTAACAAACGAGTGACACACAGAGACGTCAATTTTAAACAAATATCGATTTAATGTGCATTTCCTGCATTAAACATTAAATCGATATTTGTTTTTAGAAAACGTATAAAAATTTTAACGCAGTGAGACTCGAACCCGCGCCTCTTGGAAGCCGTCCAAGCGCTCTGAACCGCCAAGCCATGCGTTCTATATCCAGCTGTGGCGAATGAAACGCTTGTTACAACTTATTTATGTTGCTAGCATCTCTGTAGAGAGATTTTTACAAATTTCTGCTATCCAAAGACTATATATTAGAAACAATCGTTTAACAAAAGAATGCAATTTATTAAATATCATTTCCTAAGTGTGTGATTAACACTTTGAAATTATCAAAGATATTTGTTTTTCTGTCCTCCCTGTATTCTGCATTCAACGTTATTTTGGTGAGGCGTAAGTGTTCAACTAACACGCTTGAAACGATACGATAATTTAAGTTCAATTAAGCGCTAATTGATGTCTTTGAGACTCAGATAGGTGTACGTTCTCTATCCTGGTGTGAAAGACGTGTGACGATAACAGGAATGTCGAAAACAAACTGCTTAAAATGCTTATAGTCGGCTATAGCGGAAACAAAATTTTATCAATATAGGTTAATTAGTTGTTGATAACACATTACCTATAACTAAAAACACATTAGTTAATATAAATAAGAATTACTTAGTTTTTAGTATAAATTTAGTACTTTAATTTTCTGGGTTTGGTAATAAGGCAAAGCGCGGCGTTCAGTTCTGCCACTCAGCACGCAATGCCTCAATTCGGCAGAAAGTGAGGAACGGAGTGTCTTAACACTAGGTTCTCAGGTTCCCTCTGCCTACCCTGCTATATGCGGGATACAGCGTGAAACTAAAAAAAAAAACAAAAAAATACTCGATGCTCTGATAAGATAGAAAGAACAAAAAAAGTTACATCCAATTTAAATCTGCGTAAAAGTAAATATCTTATTTGATTACAAGCACTATAATTTAAAAGCAGTAAATATTTATTATATTGTACTAAAATATAACAATTTCAATACTAAATAAAAGGGTTAGCTTATTCGTAATGAAGATGCATGACGCCGCCATATCGTTTACATACGGGTGCAATTAATTTAAATTACCTATTATTTAAGTGAATATAAATTTAACAAGAGTCTAGTAGATTAAAAATAATATTAAACATTTTTTTTAACTTCACGCTGTATCCCACATACAGCAGGGTAGGCAGAGGGAACCTGAGAACCTAGTGTTAAGACACTCCTTTCTCTTACAACAATTCCGTTCCCCACATTCCACCGAAGAGGCATCGCGTGTTGAGTGGCGGAACTGAAAATACTAACATTTCCTGGAGTGGGAATCGAACCCACAACCTGCCGCGCTTACAGTCGCACGCTTGTGCCTCTGCGCCACGACAGGCGTCTTAAATTAAACATTCTTTGATAATTTAAAAAAATTATAATAATTGAATAATATTTATCTCATTTAAAATGTTATATTTAAATCTATATATAAATACGTGAAGCAAAAACTTTGGACCCCTTTTTACGAAAATTACGCGGACGGAGGAGTATGAAACTTGGCACACTTATAGTTTATATAGCGAAGGAGTGAACAATGATTATATTTTCTAAAAATAATACATAAAATACATTATATTAATAAAATAAATGTTACACACACTACCATAATTTGACATCCATGTTTACATAAAGTGACATATACGTCACTACGCAATGCGTTATTAACGCATTTACGGGGACACTAGTAATAAAAAATCACCGTGGCACTGAGCACAGCTTCAGACACACACACAGTGTAAACACGAATGATTTCGGGTTCGATTCCTGCTGGGGGGAACGTTGAAATTAAATTCATATCTCCGCTCTGGCATGTTAGATCGTTGAAAAAGAGAAACATCATTTTAACTAATATTGACTTTTTATTGCTCTGAACTGTTCAACGGTCAATACAAAAGTGAGTCTTTCCTTGCAAATCCCCGCCGCAGGAAACGTCACTTGTCAGTCGAATATTTTACAAAAAGGAGGTAGATGCCAATTTAATAATCTACGCGTTTATAAAGGACTTATAATTTTTATATAGCTATCAGGTAAGTCAAAGGGGAACGTTGATTTCGCCTCCTAACACGTTATATCTCGAATTTGGGAAGAAAACGAAGTTCTTGATACTACATCCTCTCTGACCACCCTTCTATAAGTAATAATAAAATAAAAGTAATCATAATTTTTGGTGGTAGGAGGTTCGTCCTCCGTCTGGCTCGCGACCACTATCATGTCAAAGACGAACCGCCAAATATCTTATGATGTGTTCCGGTTCGATGGCATGTAAGCCAGGTTTTCCTCTCTCCCACCTATCCTTTCCCCAAAATGTGGTGGTTCCGATAGCGGACTACTACATTGTCCTCCCCTTCTATCTGTATCCTCTAGGTTGGCAACGCATCTAGAACATCTCTGGTGTTGTAGATGGTCATGGGCAAAGGTAACCACTTACCATCAGGTGGTCCTTCTGCTCGTTTGCCATCCGTTATCCATCAAAAAAAAAAAAAAA
>JAKGSA010002777.1:0-13394 GCA_033558755.1 Philaethria dido
GAAACAAATCTTATAAGTACTTGTTTTCTCGTTTTATAATACTCATATTTATGATTTATTTCAGTTATATAATTTTACAAATATGTACGAAGGTAACAATTGACGCTTAAAATTGGGATTGGGATATCTGACCTAACGATAATTATTGATGTAAATTATACTGAAGGGTTTTTATCACGTAAGTAAGAATATTTATGTCCTGGGTATAAGACAAAGGTCGGCAATAGATTTCGCTAGTACATAATATTTCTAGAAAAAAAGAAAGATTTCTTTTATGTACCATACTTTACTATCATACTATTACTCCACTTTCGTTTGATGAAGTTAAAAATATTGAATATTTTTGAAATTAATCATATTTTTGAAAGAACTAGTATCCCCTTGACGCGTTAACAACGCGTTGTCTATAGCAATGTATATGTCACTTTATATAAGCATGGATGTCAAACCATGGTAGTGTGTGTAACATTTATTTTATTAAATAAATATTAGCATTCTGCACTCCTTCTCTATATAATCTGTAACTGTGTGCCAAGTTTCATGCTCCTCCGTCCGCGTAATTATAGTAAAAAGGGTTACAAAGTGTCTGCTTCACGTATTTATATATAGATATGATAAAATAAACCCTAAATGAATTCAGAATATTCTAAATATATTTTTAGATTACTGAAAACCTTTTTATAATATCACATTAACAAAACATTATTTTCATTTAAAACAAGTGAAAATACAATTTTTTATATTTGTTTGACGATCGTGCTCAGTGAGCTAGGATTTGTGTCATGCGTGCGAATCATTGTACTGAGTGGATTATTTAGTCTTCAAATAGCGGTAAAACCTTAATGCCATACATTACCTACTATATTATTTTATTCTATAAATATATGATTATTTAAACAAATATTATTGTTATATAAATGATATTGTAGCAAAAAGAGAAATCGGACTTCAAATAAAATGTACTAAAAAAAAACATTTTTATGAATGACTCAAAAGAAAAACCCTTTTCTTTTCAATCGGCGTCTCAATACTCGTCATATCTTAACTAAATTAATATTAGAAAAGGATCATCATAATTGGTTGACCCAATAAAAAGTTATGGTTACCTCATAACAAAAAATACACATAAAAATACAGTCCAATTGATTACTCCTCTTTTATTTGAAGTCGGCTAAAAGATAATGATAAGAAATTAAGTAAAAAGGTTACAATTTATGTTACGGATGCAGAACAGTTGCAAACGGCTCGTTAGCAAATTATAGACTATCTGTATTGCCGTGAGGTAACCAAAGTTTTGATTTAAAGCTCACCTTCTGATACAAAGTTTGCCATCCGGTATTCATAAAATTTCCTGTCATTTAAACAATTGTCATCAGTTTCAATTGTACAATTATTATGAATAACTTAAAAACTACTTGCCAGATTTTAACTAAATCTAGTTCGGCAGAAAGTGGGGAACGGAGTGTCTTAACACTAGGTTCCCTCTGCCTACCCTGATATATGCGGGATACAGTGTGAAGCTATGTAATGTAATGTAACTAAGTCTAGATGGGGACAAAAGCACTAGCGTCATTTAAAAAAGAATCATCTAAATTTGTTCACCCGGTAAAAACTCATGCAGTAACAAACATAAAAAGGTAAAATCGAATTGACAACTCCTCTTTTTGAAGTCGGTCGAAGGCTCAAAATACAATATTGCACAGTAAACTAAACGTATTGTCGCTTTACGATAATACGCAGGATTTGCTGTTATTTATCCCGATCATAGAGAGACGCAGTTACTTAGCCTTATATACGTATAGGCATCACAAGGGACAAAGCATTATAAGAAAATATTATTATAAGAGTTCTATTTTTAAACAATATCAGTAAAATTCATTGTGGTGTGGTGTGACTGCGTCTAACTGTAAATGCGATTGGTTGTGGGTTCGATCCCCACTCGGAAGAATGATTATATTTAAACTATGTGATATCGAGCGCGGCGTTGGGTTTCGGCCACTTAACACGCGAATTCAGGCGAAAAGCGGCGAACGGAATATCTTAACACCTATCTACCTATCTATCTATCTATCTACCTATTAAATTAATCAATTTTAATCTGTTTAATCGCGTATATTTTAGTATTCGGGACTATATTTTTTGTAACTTAACGTTTCGAAGACTTCACAGTAGGTTATACGTAGACTCACTCAGTATAAAGCGTAAAGAAAAAACAAAACAAAAAAAGAATTAATAACATTGTAACAAGATTCTATAAAGATATAAAGAACAGCATTACACATTTACAATGTCTTACCAGATTTGAATTGATAGACTACCTGCAAGTTAAAGTGAATAAGCAGAGACGCTCAGACTCTGCCATACAAACTTTAAACTTGCGAGATTTGCTAAAATGCCAGCTTTATTTTAAGGGGAGGTGGACACAGTTGTCTTACAAATAATGTATATTTTTGACCTATTTCAAAAAAAGAAGAGTATTAAATTCGACTGGTTTTTTTATGTGTATAACTTTTTACTGGGTGAGTCAATTTTGATTATTCTTTCATTATATGATAGCTAATGCTTCTGACGTAGTCCTGTTTAATTAAATTTAGGTTAAACCTGACGTTTAGTTTTTGACTTATTCGTAATAATTATACTTTTTACTACGTTTTCTTTGAAGTTGGTTTTTTTATTAATATCTTAATTACATAGCAAAGTTCTAATAATGACAACTAAATACTTGTTATATGATTGTGTTAAGGAAATTAATATGTATTCTATTATATTACATATAATTGTTATTTAAAGGATAAAATTTGAAAGAATAGTGTATTTGTTTTATGTAGCTGTAAATTCACGTATCTTTTCATGAATAGTTTTCGAAGAGGTTAACGACCGTGGACGAGGCGAAAGACGTATGCAGGGACCGCAGCGTTTGGCGCTCCATCCACTCTAACTACCCCGCTTGGGATAAAGCGTGAAACCCTAAATGAGAATCGAACCCACAACCTATCGCGTTTACACACGCTGTCCCACTGTTTTAAAATAGCGTCTTACTATGAGGTAATTAAAAAAAATACTTTTTGTATGTAACAATTCCCGCAATGTAGTCCTAGCTTTACAATACGTAGCACTTATACTTGCTTCCAAAGTGGATTTAGAGACACCTTCCATACGTTGCAGGTTGTTAAGAATTTATTTTTATATGATTTTAAAAATTATATTTGAATACATTTCTTATATTTTTCTTTGCTTATTCATTTTATTCATTACAATTTATTTATTTTTTACATTATGTATTTTCTACCATTATTGAAACGTATCAAGAACAATAGTGTAAAGGCTTGTCGTGGCGCAGAAGTACAAGCGTGTAACTGTAAACAATCGGTTGTGGATTCGAATCCCACTTCAGGAAATGAAAACATTAAATATTTATAATAATTAATGTTCAGTATTTTTATTTTCTCCTTTCTAGTAACAAAACAAAGCGCGGCATTGATTTCCGCCACTCAGCACGCAATGCCTCAATTCGGCGGAAAGTGGGGAACGGAAATCTTAAGAGAACGGGATGTCTTAAACACTAGATCCTTAGATTCTCTTTGCCTATTTCACTTTATGCGGGATACAGCGTGAAGCTAAAAAAATAATAACAATAATTAGATAGTATGGGATTATGAGGCAGTTTGACATTTTGAGAAACGTATATATTTTTAATATAAACTTATTGGATTTGGTTGGGTTGCCCATTCGAGCATTCAATGTGTTAGGGCGGAAAGTAGATAAGGTTGGTTCTATTTTAGGTACTCTATATTAAGCAAGTGCTTATACTAAAGGGCTTATTTGAATGCCTTAATATCAATGCGTGTATCTGTCACGTACAAAATATAAGTGCCTGAAATAATATAAGTAAGAATAAATGTTAGTAGGCAAACTTGTTATTTTCCTTGTTGAAACAAGGTATTATTATAAAATTATAATATTATATAATTTTTTGTTATATGTCCATCTCATCACTGAAGCCATTGTAGGGCAGTGGAACGGCGTCTGAGTATCACCGTGTTTAGATGTGGGTTCGATTCCCACTCAGGGGAATAATTATAACAAAAGTTTTTTCATATCTACACTCTGGCAGGAAAAAGAGTGGAAAGAGGAGAATGAAGTGTCTTGACACTAAGTTATCTCTATACATATACTACATAACAGTGTATGTGGGATAAAGCGTGAAGCTGCTATTTTTATTTTTTTTAGCTTCACGCTGTATCCCGCATATAGCAGGGTAGGCAGAGGTAACCTGAGAACCTAGTGTTAAGACACTCCTTTCCCCACTTTCCGCCGAGTTGAGGCATTGTGTGCAGAATGGCGCTACTCAACCAGGAAATGAAAATACTAAACTTTTCCATTTCCTGGAGTGGGAATCGAATCCACAACCTATCGCGTTTACAATCGCACGCTTGTGCTTCTACGCCACGACAAGCGTTAATGTTTATTATATTAGACCATTTTTATTATATTTAAGATATTTTTATAGCATATTTTGATACTAAGTATCTAAGATTATCAGTTCATAATGACATCAATATATGAGTAGGTATTGCCTAATTCAACTTCATAAATGTTAATATGAATAAAAGTCTATTTATTTATTTACTTAACAAAATATCTATATGTATAATATGTACACAGCAATTAGCTAGCGCGTAGCTAAAGGCAATTTGGAAGACGTTTACTTGGTAGGGGTGACAAAACTGAGACATGAATAAAACATACATTTACTAAACAAAATATGACAATATTTTAAGAATATATATTGGTTTTCTGTTTATTTATAATATTAAAAATATATTTTTTTTTAACTTCACGCTGTATCCCGCATATAGCAGGGTAGGCAGAAGGAACCTGAGAACCTAGTGTTAAGACACTCTGTTCTCTTTCAACAAATCCGTTCCCCACTTTCCACCAGATTGAGGCATAATAATAATAAAAATATTTTAAAACATAATAAGATATCTACTTCAATTATAATTAATATTTCAATTTAAAACACGCAAATAAATCTTGTTAAAAGCAACTTTACGCTACCTCCCGCATAGCGAGGTAATTAGAGTGACCATAGTGTCAATACACTCTGTTCTTATGAAAGTGTCTACTAATATAATTTACATAATCCTTACTAATATTATAAATGCGAAAGCAACTCTGTCTGTCTGTCTGTCTGTTACGCTTTCACGCCTAAACCACTGAACCGATTTTGATTAAATTCGGTATGAAGACAGAACTGAACTTGAGAAAGAAGACATTGGATACTTTTTATTGCGAAAAAAATGGTAGAAAGGGTTGAAATAGGGGATGAAAGTTTGTATGGAAACCTTATTGTCAAACATAAAATCAAGGAAGATTGTTCAACTGTTTACAACTTTCACACCTAAACCACTTAATCAATTTTGACAGATAGTCTAGACCTTGGAAAAGACTACTCCTAGGCTACTCCTTATCATGTCGCGCGATATAACCGAATTCCACGCGGGCGAAGCCGCGGGCGGAAAGCTAGTAATATTATATATTGCCGTCCTCGTTTCTACTATCACATTCAAATTCCACTTTCGTAAGTATTCGACCTATATATAGAAAGCAGCACCATATACCACCGAGTAGGTAATGTCTCTGAAATGGACAGAATGTGAAGAAAGGAATCATTTTTATCCGGCTTCTAAAAACTAGTTTTTAATTTGATTGTATTTTGATATGTTTTATAAAGCTTTTGAGTGTTAGTGCAGTAGTGTGCGAACTATTGATGTTTTTTTTATATGAAAACTAGTGCTTTTGCTAAGTCCATTTAAATTTAGTAAAGAATAACTACTCGTCAACACGATTGTTTTTGAGTTATTCGTAATATTTTACTTTTTATCGCATTTTCTTTAAAATCAGTTTTCTTTTTTTGTTAAAATCTTAATTACTAGTTCTTTTATTTATTTTATACAAGCTTATTACCCCGGAGGATACGAAAACAGTTACCTTAACCTTTTTTTAAAAAAGGTTTAAACTATATTAAAACCCGTGCCAACCCTATTACTATACTTATCTGAATGATAACGATTATTGGCGTCTCTACAGCCTTAGCTTGAATTCGCTGCTCAAATTCTCTGCGCCACTGGATTCTAAGGAAGTTGGTACTTTCGGGCAATAACAGTTACTGGGAACATTTATTGAAAATAAAAAAAAACATTTGTATTTTGAGTTTAAAAAAGATGGAAACTCTTTATGTAATTTTTTTACAATGTTTTCTTTAAAGAAAGATAAATCTCATTTAGTGAAAAGTAATATTTTTAGCATAAATGTGTATTATATACTACATACTGTAGTATTGTTCTCTGACAATCTCTACCTGAACCGACAAACCAGGATCACACGTCTTGGCGCAGAAAAGTAAGGAATCCGACCCCAAATAATGGGATAAGGGCTAGAAGAATAAGATGTATTATTTTACAAATTGTGAATATAATGCCACTAAAGCTATCAAATTTTAATCCTTACTAATATTATAAATGCGAAAGTAACTCTGTCTGTCTGTCTGTCTGCCTGTCTGTCTGTCTGTCTGTCTGTCTGTTACGTTATCATGCCTAAACCACTAAACCGATTTTGATGAAATTCGGTATGAAGATAGAACTGAACTTGAAAAAGGACATAGGATACTTTTTATTGCGAAAAAAATGGTAGAAAGGGTTGAAATAGGGGATGAAAGTTTGCATGGAAACCTTATTATCAAACATAAAATCAAGTAAGATTGTTCAACTGTTTACAACTTTCACACCTAAACCACTTAATCAATTTTGGCAAAGACTACCACTACTTTCCACGCGGGCGAAGCCGCGGGCGGAAACCTAGTTCACTATAATATACATAATATAAAAATAGATATGATGTCACGTATTGTGTTTTCAAGCGTGCATATAGGTGTGCCTTTTGTAAACAGATATTATGTTAATGAAACGGACCAAACGCTTATTGATATGCATTCGAACACATTGTTACGATTATTGGGTTCAGATATATCTAAAAGCAACCTTTACAATCAATATGACAATTATTATGTTTAGTCACGTTTTTAATATATAACAAAAATGCTTGTGCAGTCATTGTCCACTCGGAATTTTATTTTAAAACGATTTGTCGCCTAACAGTCATGACTGTGGACTTATGCCTTCCCCTTATATATCAACTTCCCTACCAAACTTCCCAATTTAACGATAAAATATAAAACTCCATTTTTTTTTCTCTTTTCATGGGATTTTTGAGAAATTTTCTTTTACAGTGTTCCCTGACATTCCTCTAGCAACCCACATGCTTCTGTTACTAGTATTTATGGCGGTACGTTGTCAGTCCATCACTTAGTCAATAATGGAAAAGTTCTATATATTATATTGATTATTATCGGTTTCTTTTTGAATATTGCCATCATACACATTCATATAACACATTTAAAACGAGGAAGTGTAGAATGGAGTGTCTTATCCTCGCTAACTTTGGCAAATGCGTGAAAATTAAAAAAAATATACCCATTACAGTAGGGACAAGAAGTGGAATTTAAAAAAAATGTTATATAAAGTATATATGTACCTACTAGATACATCACAATACGCTCTTTGCATTTTTAATGCCATCGCGGTAGTTAGAATGCTTGTTTCTAAACATTTTATTATTCAATAGATAGAAAGCGAAAAAAGGAGTAATGTATTATTAGTAGCTATCTGCCTAAAATAAACAAATAATTCTTTTAGTTGTCCGTGGTCACAGGTAGACTGAGCCTACCTGTGACCATCGACCATACTCAAATATACGCGATAAATCCAGTTAAAATAGTTTCATTTAATATGTGTAATAATCATGAAAATCAAAGAGCTCATTAACTAATTCCTTTATTTATGGACTTTCTCACCATATACGTAAAAAAAGATGCCATCAACTTAATTCACATGTCACCTTAGAATATTTGAAACTGCGGCGCTCTCTCCACCAGATGACCAAATGATAAATGAATGAAAAGGACAATAACCTATATCCAATGAAGCAAATAAACATAATAAATCGTGGTACGCAATAAATTGCGATAGTCTCATGGTTTTGTATTACCAGAATGTAATAAATCCTTATTTAAAAATCGCTTTAGTTAGAGTTGTTGCTACTTTAACTATTAACCACAATTATTTCAAACCCTTTCTGTTATTACAAGAGCCCATAAAATTGGTATTTTCCTAAGTCAAATGATAGAGATAATTGATATAAATGGACGTTTCCAGTTAAAACTAATTGATAGTGGAGCAAAGAGGTCAAAGAGATCATGTATTGAGCTTTTTAAAGTGACACTAGTGTCGACGTATAAAATATTATATTTCATTTTTTTTTTATAGCTTAACGCTATATCCCGCACATAGAAGGGTAGGCAGAGGGATTCAGAGAACCTAATGTTAAGATACTTCATTTTCTTTTAACATTTTAATTCTCCACTTTCCGTCGAATTGAGGCATTGCATACTGAGAGACGGAAAGTTTTGCTTTATTACCAGAGCGAGAAATTGAAAATACTAAAATTTATTAAATATAATATTACCTTTTTTGAATACTTTGGTTTATCCTAAAATGATAACCGTGAATCATCTTAGAGGCTCATTTTAGAGACTGACCCATATTGGGAACGAAGTTGTATCAAAAATTCTTTTATAAGGTGAAAGTCGTTAGTTATCAATTATCATCACACTAATTCATTTTTATTACCCTACAACTGTCAAGATTGGGGTACCGTAGAAATATGTCATTCATTCATCAGTAAGTCTCAGGGACTTATACAATATGTTTTTAATATTTTTTGTTAACGCATCTTCTGCACATAACCATAGCAAGTATCCTACAAAGACAATTGAGTACAATTGTCTTTTTGTCTACTCTTCATAATAAGATAATATTTTACCAAAAAAAGAAAAATAATTTCAACTAAAGTGCACTAAAAAGTATTTTTTTTTACAAATAACTTAAATACTGCGTCAGATCTTAACTTAATTTAAATGAGACTACTCATTTTTTTGAAGTCGGCTAAAATAATAAGGGATTGTGGTACTCTGAGGTATTACGTAATATAGGGTGTCCCAAAATTAACGCAAAATTTGACTTTACCGCCATTTGCTATTATATTCATTATTCATTGGCTATTAAAAGACTAAAATGGCATTTTCTATTTAATTCAAATCTTGCGTTAATTTTGGGACATCCTATATAATTTAACATATACAGAACACTTTATATACTTACACAACTTACACTTGGCTATTTTCTTGTAATAAAAATTACATAGAGCCGTGTGAATCCACGTTCAAACGTGTACCCTCAATGGCTTGTGAAACCTTCCCAAATTAACCATAATTTTCATTTCCAGTCAATATTGATATATAAACTTTCGGATCCCCCGTCGTGTTATGACTGCTTAGAATTTATACTCCATTGCATTATCTATTACTATATGAATTTAGTGTGATACTGAATATATTTGTGATTTTTATTTCACTGCCATTACATTTGTAATAAAATTATGAATATTTTTGTAGCGATTGATTTTTATCTTTTTTTTTAAAAAAAGCAAGTTTAACTTCGTATTGAAGTAAATTAAATTATCTAGAAATAAGAACGAGCGTAAATAATCTCATATTACAGCGCTTATTGAACTTTGTTGTAAAAAAACTACTGTACATTTACAGTACTTTTTAATTTGTTTCTTGAAATGTGATTACTATTTAATTATTATATCATCAGTCATATATATCATCTAGTCATATATATCATCTAATCATATATATCATCTAATCATATATATCATATAATCAAAACAAAGAGCTTAAGCAATAATTTATTTTATTAGAAATATACGTTAATTGCAACATACCAAACCAAACTAACTGCTTAAAACAGTAACGTGGTAGTATCAAAGGGCGTTTATTCATAGTTCCATGATGTTGCTTTTGCGAACTAGCTCTATTTACAGTGGCCCTTTAAGTGAAAACTTTTGTAATAAATAAGCCGTATTTACACCTATGTCAAACTCCATACTCAGTATCATATAGGACTGGGCTTATTTTTTGTAGGGCCACATAAATTTATCTCTTAACACATATAACATATTCCTACGCTTTTATGAGTAGGGTCAGAGACAAGTCCACAATTTATACCTTTTAATCGTCGATTTCTGAACTTTGTTAGCTAAAACATGTTCCAAGCGGCTTTTAGGTTTATTTTGGGTAAGTTATTTTGTATTGTTATTAATGTTGAACTAAGGATTTTTGAATTGGTTAAATTTCTGTGGTTTAGGAATAGTCACCTACTATTAAAGGAAGCAATCTATAATCAAAATTATACAAAATGAAGTTTTGATAAGGAAAAATAATAAATATAAAATATGTTGTTAGAAAATTTCTGTCTGAATCGCAGACAGTTTAAAATTTTAGATCGGTATCAAATAGTAATTAATAAAGAAAAAAGAACCTGTCTTAACGCAGAGGCACATACAAGCGTGCGACTATAATCGCGACCGACTGTAAGTTCCATTCCCACTCCAGGAAATGAAAATATTTTATAATATTTAGTATTTTCACTTCCTCACTCTGGTAACAAGGCAAAGCGCGGCGTTGAGTTCCGTCAATCAGCACGCAATGCCTCAATTCATCGGTAAGTGGGAAACGGCAATGTTAATAGAGAACGGAATGTCTTAATACTAAGTTCTCTGGTTCCCTCTGCCTATCCTGCTATCCGTTCACAAGAAAAAATAAAGAAATCATACTCGCCTTGTAAATCATGTAATGTACAGATTGCTGATTTTGATTCCATATAAAATTTATATTTTGACATTGTTTATAGAATTATTGTTTTTTACTTATTTTTTTCATACAAAAGTTTAAATAACTTTATCCATAATATCATTTTGATATCATCGTTATAACATGTTTATGTCCAGAACAATGACTTCCGCAATTGTCTTTTTCTTCACAGATAGCTTGCCAAACATTGCGAACTGCCAACTATGTCACGGTAACTCTTCTTGCCAAGTATACTATTTTCGAGATCCTGAGATTCCTCTGTATGTGCATTATTTACAAAAAAAAAAAATAATATATCGTTATAAATATAAATGAAATTGGAGTGTCTGTTTGTAATACATTTTAAAATATCCGCTTACTACTGCTTGCAATATATCTTTTTTTTTTTATACCACGACGGTGGCAACAAAGCACACGGCCCACCTGATGGTAAGTGGTTACCGTGGCCTATGGACGCTTGCAACACCAGGGGCATCACTTACGCGTTGCCGACCCTTCAAAAACCTATTTATCCATAACCTATATATCTACAGCATATATACCAAAATAATGTTTTTTACAATATTTTTTCGTCTGTTTGTTCCGGATTATCTCTTAAATAGCTGAATCGATTTTGGTTGCTGATGTAATAAGGAGTAACTTAGGCTACTTTATATCCCTACTATTAATAAAATTTACTTAATTCATTCATGAAACTTTGTACACATATTTTTATTAATATTAAAAAGAATATAGAATACGTTTTATATAAAAAATAAATAAATAAATAAAAAACTATAATAAGGACGTGGTTATTTATCGACAAAAAAAAATTAAAACATAGCTACTTTAAAGCCTTCAAGCTAATATATAGGCACTATACACTCCAGTATGTACTGTGGACCGACATTGACCACGAGCGAAGCCGTAGGAAACAGCTAGTAATAAGTATAATTCAAATAGATTTTGCTAACAAATACTGAACACAATTTTTTACATATAAATTGAAAATATGAACATATATAATACTTATTCTTAGAAGCTCGAATACAAACAAAGAAATTGAATAAAAAAGTCCTTTATAAAATACTTTTACCATAAAGATACTAACACTGCTTATTCACTATTTTATTTTTGTGATATCAATATCAAAAAAGATTTTAATAATCCATTCTTAAGCGTACATTGTGTCTACATGTATTGAAGATTTTATGAAAGAAAATTAGATCTTGAGTATGAGCAAATAGTTTTATGAGAATTTTGAGGGTATCACATAAGGTCAAAGGTTCAATACCTGTGAGATGTATATTTATTTTAGTTTACTTGTTTTATATAGAAAAATAAGCTTAAGAAGATTGATTTGATCTTATAAGAAATATATTGAAACCATCGTGGCGTTGTGTGTGACTGTGAACGCGATTGGTTGTGGGTTTGATACCCATTTGGTGGAATGATTATATTTAATTATTTTTTTTTCTGACTATCCTGCTCCATGGAAAAAACCGCAAAGCCATAAAAATAAACATTTTACTAATGTGTAAGATGAAGATATTTTTCATTAAATTGTTAATTCATTTTTTTTAGGTTCACGCTGTATCCCACATATAGTAGGGTAGGCAAAGAGAACCAGAGTTAACTGACTGACTAACTGACTGACTTTTAACATTTCAGTGGCAGAACTGGACGCCGCGCTTTGCCTTGTCACCAGAGCGAGGAAATGAATATATTAAATATTATTTAAGTGGGAATCGAACCCTTAACCTGTCATTTTTACAGCCACAAGCTTGTGCCTCTGCGCCATGACAGGCCTAAATGTTAAATAATTTTAAATCATGAAAATCGGTCTCTTTTAGGCATTCAATAGAAAGATAAAGAATGAATAGCACTAATAAAAGATATCACCTGTCCTTACCTTGTACGAGTTGAGGTTGTAATTAATAAAAAATAAAAGTGAACTGACGAATGACGGTCTAAAACGCATTTAATATTTGATAAGGGTAACAAATTGGATAAAGATAGTACCACTCGGGGACAACGAGATCGTAAATGCATCTCAGTGATAGCTTATGTTAAGATATCAATATATGGATTTTAGGACTTACTCTTCTAGTAATAATATAAAAAAAATCTGTACCTTACTGGTAAGACGTAGCGCGGCGTTGAGTTCCGCCTCTTAACTTCCCGACGGAGTGTCTTGATACCACTTTGGACCAATTCCACTTTGACTATCTTTCTATGCGTGATAAGGCGTGATGTTTTTTTAAACCTTTATTCGTTTGGTTACTGCAATTTTTATTTAAAAACGTTTTAGTAGAGCGTTCAGTGTACATAGATTTTTTTTTTAAATTAGGAAATTAAATGGTTTCAACTATTATTAAATACTTACAATTAATTATATCATATTATATTTATTTATTAGGGATACCAAATTTATCGACGGACAAAAAATTCTTAGATAATTATTTGTTGTGAAAAACTACTTCTTTCTATAACAATGACTGGGAACTGAAAATTTTTAAATATTTTAAATGCATCCATATATAAAAATATTAAATACAAATATATCCCAAAGCAAAAA
>JAKGSA010002778.1:0-13380 GCA_033558755.1 Philaethria dido
GTAACAATAAAAATAAAAATATTTAATTTGGAGAAGAAAATTGATGTTTATGTAATAGATGGAAGAAACTTCAAGTATGATTTTCTAATTGGTCTTGATATAATTAAAGAGTTTAATTTGATTCAAGATGAAAATTTGAAGATAACACAAAAAAAAAAAATTAACTGAGGAAGAATTACATATGAAAACCAATATACTAGAAAATTTAGATACAAAAAAATACTTAATAAATTTTAATGAACATGTAAAGGAAAAAGAATTTATAATGGATCTGAGTCACCTAGATGATGAAAAAAAAATTAAAATAGATAAACTTATTAATAAATATAAGTCAAGCTTTGCAAAGGATAAGTATGATGTCGGAACTGTGAGAGACTATGAGGCAAGAATCGATCTACTTGTGGATAAATACTGTAATAAGAGACCTTACAGATGTTCAGTAGAAGATAAGCTAGAGATAGAAGAACAAGTAGGAAAATTACTGGAAAGAAATCTTATAGAGGAATCATATAGCCCATTTGCAGCACCGGTAACCTTGGCTTAAAAAAGGAAGACAATAAAAGGACAAGACTATGCATTGATTTCAGGGAATTAAATAAAATTGTGATACCTCAAGCCCAACCATTCCCTCTGATTGAAGATTTAGTAACAAAAACAAGAAACTGTAAATATTATTCCACATTAGATATTAACTCCGCATTTTGGTCTATTCCACTACGTATTGAAGATAAAATGAAGACTGCTTTTGTTACACAGGATGGCCACTACCAATGGACATGCTTACCGTTTGGCTTAAAAACTTCTTCAGCTATATTTCAAAGAATTTTAAGCAATATATTGAAAAAGTACAAATTGACAAAATTTACTGTCAATTTCATTGATGACATTTTAATATTTTCAAAATCGTATGAAGAACACATAGATCATTTGTCACAACTCTTAGAAGCAATAGAAAAAGAAGGATTCCGGCTTAAGTTCCCCAAGTGTCGATTTGCAACTAGTTCAGTGAAATATCTGGGACATGTAATACAAGATAACACAGTAAGACCAGTAAGAGATAACTTAATTTCAATAAGAGATTTCCCAACACCGAAAAATCAGAAAAATATTCGACAACTTCTAGGTAAAGTAAATTTCTACCGTGAGTACATACCTAACAGTTCAATAATATTAGAACCACTACACAATTTACTCAGAAAAAAACAAAAATTCATATGGTCAACAGAATGTCAAGAAGCTTTTGAAAAAATAAAACAACTATTGTGCTCACAACCAATTTTGGAAATTTTTGATCAAGAGCTGCCAATAAACATATACACAGATGCATCACTAGAAGGGATTGGTGCAGTATTAAAACAAATACAGCCAAATGGAAAGGAAAAACCTGTAGCATATTTCTCTAAAAAGTTAAACGAAGCCCAGAAGAAAAAGAAGGCTATATATTTAGAATGCCTAGCTATTAAAGAGTCTATAAAATATTGGCAATACTGGCTAATAGGAAAACACTTTACAGTATTCTCTGACCACAAACCCTTGGAAAACTTAAATATCAAGTCAAGAACCGATGAAGAACTAGGAGAGTTGTCCTATTATCTATCACAATATGATTTCACAATAAAATATGCGCCAGGAAGGAATAATTTGGAAGCAGACTGTTTAAGCAGAAATCCTGTTTTGGAACCGAAAGATGAATATGAACAGTTAAAGATAGTTAACTTAATAACTTTGCATGATATATTAACAGATCAAAAATCTAATGAAGATATAAAAAAATATAAGAACAAATTAATTTATAAAAACAATATATATTATAAAAGAATAAATAAACAAAAAAAAATCCTACTATCAGAAGAATTTAGTATAAAATTTTTAAAATTAGTTCATGAAAATAAGTGCCATATAGGTATAAAGCAAATGCAACAGAAAATTGGAAAACTGTACACAGCAAAGAATTTAACTAGGAATATTATAGATCTGTGTAAACAATGTGATGTATGTATAAAGAATAAGACTAAAAAGCAAACTAGATATGGTTTAATGTCACAATTAGGGCCTGCCACAAAACCATTTGAAATTGTCTCAATAGACACAATTGGAGGATTTGGAGGCTCTAGGTCAACAAAAAGATACTTACACCTATTGGTGGATCATTTTACTCGATACCCTTATATAATAACCTCAAAGACACAGAGTGCGAAAGACTTTATAAAACTCTTAAATAATGTACCAAAATGCAATGAGATAGGTATTGTATTATCTGATCAATATCCAGGCATAAACTCCACAGAATTTAAAACATTTTTATGTAAAAAAGGTATTACACTAATTTTCACTGCAGTAAATCACCCTTTTCTAATGGACTCAATGAAAGATTAAACCAAACACTTGTAAATAAAATAAGATGCGATATAAATGGAAAACCGAATAATATGGCATGGACAACTATAGCTCATAATTGCGTTGATAAATATAACAACACAGAACACTCAAAAACAGGTTTTGCACCAACATACTTGCTGGATGGCACCAATGTCTCAATCATACCAGATGAACTTAAACTAAAAGAAGATACAGATGCGTGGATTCAAAACAAAAAAATTGCATTAGAAAGAACAATTAAATCACATGAATATAATAAAAAAATAGTAGACAAGAAAAGAATAAACCATAGTTTCAAAACAGGTGATATGGTTTATGTTGAAAATGGTAACAAATTAAATAGAAGAAAATTGGACGAGTTATGGATTGGCCCGTATAAAATTGAAAAAAAAAATTCAAATTCAATATACGAGATTAATACAGGTCACAGGAAGATGGAGTCAAACCTGTTTCATATAACTAAGCTCATTCCTGTTTCAATATTAGAAGAACAAGACATTTAATAATAAAAAAATATCGGAAGAAGCAAAAATCTCCAAGGAGATTTTTTTTTTCAAATTCGGGGGGGAGATGTAAGGAAATACCATTGAATTCCTTTCTTTAGTAGTTCGAATTTGGGCCGTGCTTTACTATTGTTGATGTTGATTAGATAGATGGCGTGAGTGGTTAGGAAAATAAGATTTAATTAAAAAGACAAAATGGCGTCGGATTTACAGTGATAAAAATAAAAGTGAAATGAAGATTATGTTAAGTAATGAAAAGAGATCGACAAAGTAACTCTTTAAATGTCGCTTCTTGTTTTACAGAGCAACACATAGTTTAATTTGTCGAGAGTTCTCACAGAATTGATTAAATTGACTTATATTCATATTTATTACATATTTTCTATTCAAAAGTCTTGTAATTTTAGAATAAATTCAAAAACTTATTTACGTTTTTGTATTCACTTTTAGATAACCACGTAAAATCTTACCTTAAAGAAACACAATGCAAAAACACAATGGAAAATATGCAAATTCTTTTTAAAGCGATAATAAATTCTGGGAACATTATAAATCTATTTCAAGTTACTATTCACTTTTACATTTTAAAAATACTCTTGAGGAGAGTAGAAGTGGTTATCATTCTTTACTATATAAACAAATTTAATGGAAATTTGGATTATATTGATTACATTTCTTTCAGCTCTATTAGTTGGATTTCGGATTCTATAATTACTGTATATAGGAATAAGTTATATTTTTATGACTTTCTACTACTACTACAAAGCAATATACTAACACTCTTCATTTTATATTATTTTATGTTATATTCTTTTATGTTATGTATTCAATATTTAGGTTTTTTTTTTATATAGAAAGAAATAAAAATACAATAAAAAAAAATGAAATCGTTTTATATAATATAGACATATTTTTATGAGCACAGCACGTGTATTGAACTTCTCACATAGAATCAAAAATTTCTACTACATTTTGCGTTACGTAGAAGCAAGCAAAACGTGAGCAAATTTCTAAATCTAATACCTATGACCACGACTCACAAAGTGTTCTTGAATTGTCGGTTTTTAAAAAATGTATTTCCGAATACTAAAATATACATGATTAATCCGGTTAAAATAGTTTTATTTCATTAATCTCTCAAATATTTATTGATTAAATTTAATATTATTAAAACGAACTTTAAAGAATTAAATCTTAAAAATAAAAAATTAAAAATGCTACTTCCTACTGACTTCATTAAATGCAAAATGACTTTTCAATCTATCTATTTCCAATTGGTCTCCAGTTCTTCATATATAATATTTGAAATATTTTCATAATATATTTATATATTTATTCTTATGGTTCTTAGCATCTGTTAGCCTTTAGAGCCTGAACTGTTACATTGTTTTTGGAAAATAAGTGGTGGTATGGTATATGTACGTGTATTAAGTGTGGATCTTGCTGAGTGAAGTCAATGTTTTTCTGAATGAAACATAATCGCTCGCGTCACGTGTATATTTTAATTCCTACAGCTGCTCCAAAACCAGCGAGAATTAATTTATATTCAAATCGTTAAAAAGGTTACATAAGCTAGGTTAGGGTTAGGTTAGGGTTAGGTTAGGGTTAGGGCCAGGTTAGGTTAGGTTAGTTAGGGTTAGGTTAGGGTTAGGTTAGGTTCCCCACCCAACCCAAGGGGAGTTGCTGTCTCCTACTGGGCGCAACCCCAGGTGGCGGATAGTGTCCATCGCACAAGTGGCGAGTGGTCCCGGCTAAACCTCCGGCGCGACTCCAAAACCAGTTAGGTACGAAAAGCTTCAGTGGTTAATAGAACTAATACTGCCTGTAAGGCCAACCCGGCAAAAAGCCGTAAAGCTGTGGATCAGCAAACCTCATGATGGTGATCAAAGTTAATGCACCAGAGGGTAAATGGTCTTACCAAGGCCGGATTAATCCCCTTGGCAGTGTGCCACGGCGTGGCGCGTCCCTGTCGAATCTGGACAACATCTGCCGTTGTGAGAGCGGCTCGGTATGGCGGAGCGGTGGCCTGAGGATGGGCGGAGTTGTTAAGCTGGTGGGCCTCTACGGGCGGAGTTGTTAAGCTGGTGGGCCTTCTACGGCGGAGTTAAGCTGTCGGTGGGCCTCTACGGCGGAGGTTTTATCGGTGGCCTTCTACGGGCGGAAGTCTTATGGTGGGGCCTCTCTACGGGCGAACCCTACGGGTGTAGTTGAAGCGGCTACGCCTTTTACGGGTATGGAGCTGCATATTCTGGGCCCTTTAGCTACGCTAATAAATGAAGTAGGTGCGGCGTCACCGCCGCTTTCTGTCGGTTACCCATGATGAAGGAGGCGCAAGTGACGCCGAAAGCGGTTGACTTAGCGGAGTGCGCCTCCATCATCAAACCCCGGTGGTAGGTCTTGCCGTCGACATCTCGGGGACGCACCTGTGGGCAATTCTCCGAATCGGAAAGATCGAGAGTGAGCCGAAAGAGTGTCTCTAAAAAACCAGACCGAGATCCGTCTCGGCCTGGGTTTTTGGGACTCACAGAAGGGTATACTTTTGGCCCTGGGTCCGCCCAAAGACCAGTGTAAAATATACCGGAGCGACCTCGGAGTGAGAAAGCTCTCACCCGGCATTCCTGACTGGGACGAAAGTGAGAAGCCGAGGGCTAAAAACATCAGCTCCGGTGGAGGTAAACTTCGGCTACAAGCCGAAGAAGAAGTGATCAATCGTGACAATGGGTGCAGTCGAGGCAAGCTCCAGGCTCTCTTGACATGTACCCACACCTGAAAAGACAAAATGATGGCCCTTGGTGCAAGGATCTCTGCAGCACCAAGTAGCAGACAGCCTGGCCATCATACCAAGGTCGCCAGCAGATATCAGGAACCTTAAGGGCACCAAAAGCCCTTAAGGATGCTACTGGCGTCATAAACATGGCGGTGGACTTGTTGGTCGCCAGAACGGCCAATGAAGAAGTCTTAAACCTGCGGGCAACAAATGCCCGCCTGACACAAGATCTGACTGAGCTCAGGAAAGAGGTGGCTCTTTTAAGGGGCTGATCTCGTTCCCAGGGTGCCATGACAGCAGGCCCCAGCTCAAACAGCCGAGGGAGAGGCGGTCCGCAATTCGTTATGGTGCAAGTGGGGACATCGATGGTGAATACCAGACTGAGTCATCCAGGACCGGCTACTTCCAGCTAAGCCGGCACCTCGTCCTCCACTGGCGGCCGACAAAAGCGCCAAGCCGCTGCTGCCGCGCCGCGTGGGGAAGCAGAGTCCACTAATACCACCCTAGTGGCACCTGCTAACCCTGCACCAAAACAAGTGGGACCAAAAAAGAAGAAGAAAAAAGGAAAGGAAAGAAGAAGGGTGCGAGAGGGCTACTACGGCACCTCTGAACCCTGTAGAAGGCTACCACCAGCCCCGGTGGGATACATCTGAGGGCTGGAATGTAGCTGCTCGCCGGGAGCAAAACAGAAGGCGACTTAAACAGGAGGCTGCCAAGGCCAAACAGGGGCTAAAAGAAGTGTGGTGTTTTTCGCAGTAACTTCGGTCGCCGCGTTCGGCAGTGATTAACATCAAACTCGCAGCCGGCTACGGAAGCCAAAAGATGACGTACAGCGACGCCGTCCTCACCCAGGTCAAAATGGAAATTGCCGGCGGACCTGGGAATAGAGGACGTACGCTTCCGAGTTGCCAAAAACTGGTGCCAGGATGCCGGAGCGTGCCTGGCGCCAAATAGTGGCGAAAGCCGACGCTTTGGTCAAATGAGCTGCACCTGCGGTGTCCCTGACTTCTATTAACGACGTCCAGGTGACGAGGCCCACGAAGTGCGCTGAGCTCAGGCTGAAAGCGGCCTTGACGACTCGGTGACGCAGGAGGAGGTGGCGCTGGCCGTGAGTCGGGCTCTGCGGTTGTCCCAAAGTGGACGTTGGGTCGGGGGGAGATATCCGATGGGACCACGTTTATTCTTCTGGAGCCGCGTGGTCCGGTGTCCGTGTTTCCAAAGCTGAAGAAGCTCGCGCTTCAGGGCTTTGTCTCGAAAGCGCGAGTGCAGTTGCCGCAGATGCTTATCAAAGTGTTGGCGGCGGAGCCTCCGCTCTCATTTTGAAGTTGGCCACGTGGCGGCGATGTGCACCGCGGGGTCGACTCGTGGCTTCAACCCAGCTCCTGGTCACAACTCCATCAGTAGCGCGTTTAGACGGCGCGGTTTCATTGCCCGGTCTGGCGAGGCGGCGCAGAAGTTTTGCTTCGATCACGCCGCTCAAAGCGCTGCGCGCGAAGGGGCCAGCGCGCCCAGTGGGAAGAGGAGGGCTGGCAGAAGAGGAAGGAGGCCAACGGGGTGGCCGAACCACAAATGCCTCCCCAGCCGGGCAAGAGGAGTAGCAACATGGAGCATTCAAGTAATGGTTTCTTACGTGTGTTGCAGGCGAATACAATCACGTAAAGCCCGTGCCCAGGACTTTATTGGTCCAAAAAGCCTGGCGCAGTGGTCGATTCAGGTGGCGGTTGCTGCGGGAGCTTTGCCTTTGTGTCCCGCGAAAGATACCTCCCGCTCGCGGACAACACCGGGGTGGTGGCTATTACCACCAGGTAGCCGGGGTGCGGGCTTCCCGCCCTTTCCGCATTGAGAGGGGTGCGGGACTCCGTCGGCACTTGTCGGCGACCCAGTTTTCATCGGAGGCTGCTCTCTCCCGAACAGTGACCTTGCGGAGTTCGAAGAGTTCTGATCCGCTTGGGGAAGTGGAAATCGACACCGTCCAGCGAGGTGCTGGTCGCGGGGACCTCAACGCCAAGTCGAGCGTGGGGCTCCGGCAATTTACTTTCCATCGAGCGCGGTACGACGCCTCGGAGTGGGTGAAGTCAAGCCCGGACATGTCCGTGTTCTCACCGGGAACGACCAACACGTGTGCGAAGAAGCCGGGCGGGGTCCGTGGTGGACGTGTTACAGCCTGCTAGCCCGAGTCCTTAGCGCTGCCGTGCGTTCAGGTTGGCGAGCTGGATGACGTGTGGAGACTCCTTCGGACCATTTCCATCCTTTGTATCTCCTACCTCGTGCCGGCGGTGCCGCCAACTCCCAGTCCAACCTCGCGAGAGAGAGATCATCGCGGTGGCACCGCGTCGTCTCTCGACGTAGGATCAAGAAGGAGTGCCGCGGATAGTGTGAGCCTGGCTGCCCCAGTAAGGCGTCCGCTTCCATGCCTCCAGCCACGCAAACAGGTGACATTATGCGTATCTGCGATGCGGTCAATGCCCTGTTCCGGCCTCGCCTCTCTGAATCGGCGACACACAAAATAAATGGTGGTCGGTGAGATCGCTCGTTTGCGCGTCAATCAAAGAATGAGGTAAGCGACGCCATGGCACATCGCGCCATCGCAGGCGGGCATTGCGCCGCAGCAGGAGATAGAGGACCGGCTGCACCAATCCTTACGTCGACGCGAAGCGTGGCGCGTTGCAGGAGTGAGACCGGTCGGCGAAAAGGAAAGGCTTTCGACGACTCCGATCGCGAATAGACGCAGATCCGTGGGGGACGCCAGCATCGCGGTGTGCAAAGCGGCAAGTTTTCGTCCCTTACCCCACCGACGCAGACGCCCAACCGGACTCTCTCCGTGGAGTGCTGTCGTCATTGCCTCCCCGCAGCGGCCAACACCTTCAACACCACCCAAAGGGCCCGCCCTAGGCAGTTTTGTCCGTGTGATCCCGGCTTAGAATAGGGTCACCCTGGTATTGGAGGTGTCGTAAGAGGCGACTAAAATACGTGTGGTAGAGTCACGTTGCCAGCAATGGTAACACGAATGGGCAGGCTCGACCGGTTTATTACCCCCCCCGGCATTTAAAACCGGCGTCAAGTAGCGGCTTCTGGCCGCTGCGTTTCGCATTGGGTAATGCCGGGCCCCGGAGCCCAACCCCAAACCCTCCCTTGAACATGACAGCGGTACTGAAAGAGATACTACCCCAGGAGGGTACCAGTGCCTCCGGTACTGGAGAATCCCTCACTGAGACTAAAAACTCAGGCCGCCCGTCGAATTCTGGGGAGGGCACAGAACCGCGCGTTGGACAAGGCAAACGAGGCGTACGCTCCACGGCATCCCCTACCACGCTTAACGTGGATTTCTGTAACATCAGGGGTCTACATTCCAACCTGAATGCCGTCCACCACCATCTAGAGACGGCACGGCCGGCCTTGTTGTTTTTGACGGAGACTCAGATTGCCCGACCAAGCGACACATCTTACCTTTCGTACCCTGGCTACATAATAGAGGATAATTTCATGCCTCATGCCGGGGTCGCTGTGTTCGTGAGGGAGGACTTGAGTTTCCGTCGTCTTGCCACTTTTGAAGGTCGGGACCTATCAACCATCTGGCTTCGTGTTGATTCGGACGATCATGTCCGAATCTACGCATGCCTATATAGGTCCCATAGTGGTAACGCAGAAACGGATCGACTCATGGAGTACATGCAATCGGCTATTGACGATGTACTATCACAGCTTCCCTCCGCTGAGGTCGTGATACTAGGCGACTTCAACGCCCACAACGCCGCTTGGCTTGGATCACGCACCACCGACCACGCGGGGAGGATTGTGTTTGACTTTGCTGTGGCAAATGGATTGTCCCAATTGGTTGATACGCCCACGCGAATCCCAGATGTGGACAACCACAGCGCCACCTTATTGGACCTTCTGCTGACTTCACATCCGGAACAGTACCAGGTAGCAGTCGATGCCCCTTTGGGGTCTTCAGACCACTGCCTGGTACGGAGTGTGGTGCCCATTAAACGCGGCAGCCGCAGAACACCCGCAACTCGCCGCGTATGGCACTACAAGTCAGCAGATTGGGATGGGATGCGTACATTTTACTCATCTTATCCCTGGGGGCCGGTTTGCTTCTCTTCTGATGATCCTAGTGACTGTGCCGCCGCTGTCGCCGATGTGGTCCTGCAGGGTATGGAACTTTATATTCCTAGCTCTGTAGTGCCAATTGGTGGCAAGTCACGGCCTTGGTTTGGTACATTCTGCAAACAAGCTGCCATTGGCAAGCGCGAAGCGTATCAAGCCTGGGTCGAAGCACTAGTCACTAAGGATCCAAAGGTGAAAACCTTAAAGAAGAAGTATAACCGTGCCTCTAGGTTCTTTAAGCGGCAAATTGCCAGAGCAAAGTCCGAGCATATTGTCAAAATCGGCAGGAAGCTTGAGAGCTTTCCGTCTGGAACACGCCAGTTCTGGGCGCTCTCTAAGGCTGCACTTGGCAACTTTAGCCAGCCTTCGCTTCCGCCGCTACGCACAGGAGGTGACGTCCTGGTCCATACGGCGAAGGAGAAAGCCGATGTCTTGGGCACTCTTTTCGCCTCGAACTCGACTTTGGATGACCAAGGAACCACACCACCTACCATCCCGCGGTGCGAGAGCTCAATGCCAGACATTAAATTCAGCCAAAAAGCTGTTCGGCGAGCTCTGTCTTCCTTGGACATCCACAAGTCGAGTGGACCGGATGGCATTTCTCCTTTAGTGCTCCGTGCATGTGCTCCTGAGTTGACACCGGTGCTAACGCGTTTATTTCGGCACTCTTACTCCGTCGGCGTAGTCCCGGACACGTGGAAGAGCGCTCTGATCCACCCGATCCCGAAGAAAGGCGATGGCTCCGATCCAGCTAACTACAGGCCCATCGCTATCACCTCCCTGCTCTCTAAAGTAATGGAGAGCATTATTAACAGCCAGCTCCTGGTGTATCTAGAGGATCACCAGTTGATCAACGACCGTCAATATGGCTTCCGCCATGGTCGTTCAACTGGTGACCTTCTGGTTTACCTGACCCATCGCTGGGCTGCTGCTTTGGAAAGCAAGGGAGAAGGCCTGGCAGTTAGTTTGGACATGGCGAAGGCCTTCGATCGTGTGTGGCACAGGGCGCTCCTCGCAAAACTTCCATCGTATGGGCTTCCCGAGAATTTATGCAAGTGGGTCGCCAGCTTTCTCACTGGGCGTAGCATCAAAGTCGTTGTCGACGGTTTTTGCTCCGATCACATGCCCGTGAACGCTGGCGTTCCCCAAGGCTGTGTGCTGTCCCCTACGCTATTTCTTCTGCATATCAATGACATGTTGGTGGACTCTAACATTCATTGCTATGCAGATGATAGTACGGTGGACGCTGTATACTCCGGCCGCGCAGGTCTTTCTCGGGAAAACGTTGACGAGTGCCGAAAAAAACTTGTGTCTTCTGTTGAGGCATCCCTCGGGAATGTCTCTTCATGGGCTGAAAGGAACCTTGTTCAATTCAACCCCTTGAAGACACAAGTTTGCGCGTTGACCACCAAGAAAACCCCATTTGTCGTGTCACCAGTTCTCAAGAACACTCCTCTTAAAGCCGCGCCCAGTATCAGCATATTGGGCCTTAGCGTTTCGAGTGAGTGCCAGTATCGCGATCATCTGGAAAGCAAGGCCAAGTTGGCCTCGAAGAAACTGGGTGTTATCGCCAGAGCGAGACAGTACTTCACGCCAAAACACCGTTTGGCCCTGTATAGGGCTCAGGTTCGGCCTCATATGGAATACTGTTCTCACCTCTGGGCTGGTGCACCCCAGTATCAGCTTGAACCATTTGATCGCATACAACGCAGAGCCATTCGAATCGTTGGGGACCCGGTAATCTGTGCAGGGCTTGACACTTTGGCGTTGCGTAGAGACGTGTCCTCGTTGTGCGTTCTCTATCGCATATATCACGGGGAGTGTTCTGGGGAATTGTTTGACCTGATTCCTGCCGCAGGATTTTCAAACCGCACAGTACGCCACAAGCTTAAATACCATCCACACCACCTGGATGCGTGGCACTCCAGTACTGTGCGGTTTCGAAGGAATTTCCTTCCACGTGCCACTGAACTGTGGAATGGCCTACCTGCGGCAGTTTTTCCAGGTCGATACGAAATGGGTACCTTCAAAAAGCGCGCCTACTCCCACCTCAAAGGCCGGCAACGCACCTGTAGCTCCTCTGGTGTTACACGGGGCCGTGGGCGGTGGGGATCACTTACCATCGGGTGACCCGAACGCTCGTTTGCCTTGTCCTTTCCATAAAAAAAAAAAAAAAAGACCCGTTAACACCTAAAATACGCGTAGCCTTAGCAACGCGTAGGTATGTCTCGAAAAATAAATTGAATATTGGGCTTAATTACTCTTATACATATACATATATACTTATACATATGTGTACAAGATATTTAATCGCTCTAGAGATTTTTAAGTTGAAATCACCCCATTCATCCCTTTTTGGTGTATGGTACAAAAATATTCTTCATTACGTATACTTTAATTTATAGGCGGCAGTCAAAACCTCTTATCATGGTAAACAATATATATATGAAGTAAAAAAATATTTACTAGCTATCCATCGTAGTCGCCTAGAGTGTAAATGTGAGTGTTCTATAAAGCAGCTTGAACACGTCTTTTAAAATAGGTAAATACACATACAACTAGATAAATATATGACACTTTTAATTACATCACAAATTTGTTTCTTGTAATTTACTAAAAAAAGTAATATATTATTATATTTCAAAATTACCATATCAAAATTAGACATCAAAAATATCGCCACTAGTGTGACAAAACCAAAACGTCAATAAAAACCAAGTGTTCCCTGAGGAAGGTCTACCTAATGACGTGTTCTCCTCTCGGCACGTGTCAGTCGCGTGGCGCAATACCCAAATACTTCGTATATTTATGTAGGTACGAGTACATACATGAAGGGCAAACTATACGTTTTAAGAGCAGTTCTAATTGGTATCTCACTATAATATCTTGAGCAGAAAAATTCAAGTATGTGCTACAAACGCTACTTCCGATGATGATGTTTTAAAATAATTCATGTAAATATTCATACTGCTAGTGAAATATTCATCGTATGGGATAATTACAATTTTTTAGACACTCCAATTTTACGCTGCCTTAAATTTGACAGTAAAATAACTTGCGGCGTATAGTTACAGCTATATAATTCTATGGAAAATGCTAAGAAATGTTTCATTTTTATAATAATATTTTTTCATCTTGCTTATATAAGACTTTCTTATCAGGGCGGCAAAAATGATAATATTTTAATTATAATTAATAGTTGTAGGTCCAATCACTATTGATTGGACCTATAACTACTAATTACTACTACTGTCCCACTACACCTCGTTGGGCTTTGTAAAACGTCATTTTTTATACATCTATCTAATTTTAAGAGGAATTCCAAAAAGAAAGCAAGTAGAAAAGAAATTCACGATATTTTTATTTTGTTTTAACTGTAAACGTGACAGATTGTGGGCTTGATTCCCACTCAAGAAAATGTAAATATTAAATAATATTTAGTATCTTCATTTTTTCGCCCTGGAAATACGGCAAAGCCCGACGTTGAGTTCCAGCACTCACCACGCAATGCCTCGATTCGGCGGAAATTGGGGAACGGAAATGTTAAAAGGGAACGGAGTGTCTTAACGCTAAGCTCTCTGGTTCCCTCGTCCCATCCCGCTATATTCCGGATACAGCGTG